>JAVTVY010048129.1:0-24301 GCA_036873755.1 Hanleya hanleyi | reverse complement strand
CTAGACGGAATTTCACTAAACTTGGTCGAAAGCTTAATTTTTATAGCCCCCACAATTGGTCAGGTTTTGGTGTGTGTGCGTTTGTTCGTCCGTGTCGTAGAGGCTGTGCTATCTGTACGTATTTCCCTTACAGACATGCATTTTCATGAAAATACAGGTCTTGCCTGCACGATATAATGAGAACTACTATAAATTCCGTCCAGTAGTGCTACAGATATCTTGAAGACAAGCTCTGTATTTTCATGAAAATGCATGTCTGTAAGGGATATACGTACAGATAGCACAGCCTCTAGGACACGGAAGAAGAAATGCACACACACTAAAACCTAACCAATTGTGGGGCTATAAAAATGAAGCTTTCGTCCAAGTTTGGTGAAATTCCGTCGAGTAGTTCTAAAGATATCTTACAGACACGCCCTGTATATTCATGAAAATGCATGTCTGTAAGGGACATACGTACAGATAGCACAGCCTCTAGGACACGGACGAACAAACGCACACACACCAAAACCTAACCAACTGTGGGGGCTATAAAAATGAAGCTTTCGCCCAAGTTTGTTGAAATTCCGTCCAGTAGTTCTAAAGATATCTTGCAGGCAAGGTCTGTATTTTTTATGAAAATGCATGTCTGTAACGGGCATACATACAGATAGCACAAAAACTAGGACACGGACGAAGAAACGCACACACGCCAAAACCTAACCAATTATGGGAGCTATAAAAATGAAGATTTCGTTCAAGTTTGGTGAAACTCAGTCCAGTAGTTCTCAAGATATCTTGCAAGCAAAGCCTGGATTTTCATGAAAATGTATGTCTGTAACGGGCATGCATGCAGATAGCACTAAAACTAGGACACGGACGAAGAAACGCACACACACCAAAACCTTACCAATTGTGGGGGCCATAAAAATGAAGCTTTCGTCCAAGTTTGGTGAAATTCCGTCCAGTAGTTCTAAAGATATCTTGCAGACAAGGCCTGTAATTTCATGAAAATGCATGTCGGTAAGGGATATACGTACAGATAGCACAGCCTCTAGGACACGGAAGGAGAAATGCACACACACTAAAACCTAACCAATTGTGGGGGCTATAAAAAATGAAGCTTTCGTCCAAGTTTGGTGAAATTCCGTCCAGTAGTTCTAAAGATATCTTACAGGCAAGGCCGAATTTCACCAAACCTGGAGGAAAGCTTCAATGTTAAAGCCCCCACAACTGCTTAGGTTTTGGTGTGTGTGCGTTTCTTCGTCCGTGTCCTAGTGGCTGTGCTATCTGTACGTATGCCCATTACAGACATGCATTTTCATGAAAATACAGGCTTTGCTTGCAAGATGTCTTGAGAACTACTGGACGGAGTTTCACTAAAATTGGACGAAAGCTTCATTTTGATAGCCCCACAATTGGTTAGGGTTTGTTGTGTGTGGGTGTGTTCGTCCGTGTCCTAGTGTTTGTGCTATCTGTACGTATGTCCCTTACAGACATCCATTTTCATGAAAATACAGGACTTGCCTGCAAGATATCTTGAGAACTACTGTACGGAATTTCACTAAACTTGGACGAAAGCTTCATGTTTATAGCCCCCACAATTGGTTAGGTTTTGGTGTGTGTTCGTTTTTTCGTCCGTGTCCTAGATGCTGTGCTATCCGTACGTATGTCCCTTACAGACATGCATTTTCATGAAAATACAGGCCTTGCCTGCAAGATATCTTTAGAACTACTGGACGGAATTTCACCAAACTTT
Organism: Hanleya hanleyi; assembly: GCA_036873755.1. Lineage (NCBI taxonomy): Eukaryota > Metazoa > Mollusca > Polyplacophora > Lepidopleurida > Hanleyidae > Hanleya > Hanleya hanleyi. The sequence goes on along the minus strand of JAVTVY010048129.1, from coordinate 22,563 downwards.
GACGAAAGCTTCATTTTTATAGCCCGCACAATTGATTAGGTTTTGGTGTATGCGCGTTTGTTCGTCCGTGTCCTAGAGGCTGTGCTATCTGTACGTATGTCCGTTACAGACATACATTTTCATGAAAATACAGGCCTTGTCTGCAAGATATCTTTAGAACTACTGGACGGAATTTCACCAAACTTGGACGAAAGCTTCATTTTTATAGCCCCCACAATTGGTTAGGTTTTGGTGTGTGTGCGTTTCTTCGTCCGTGTCCTAATGTCTGTGCTATCTGTACGTATGCCAGTTACAGACTTGCATTTTCATGAAAATACAGGCTTTGCTTGCAAGATATCTTGAGAACTACTGGACGGAGTAACTCTAACATTTGACGAAAGCTTCATTTTCATAGCCCCCACAATTGGTTAGGGTTTAGTGTGTGTGGGTGTGTTCGTCCGTGTCCTAGTGTTTGTGCTATCTGTACGTGTGTCCCTTACAGACATCCATTTTCATGAAAATACAGGCCTTGCCTGCAAGATATCTTGAGAACTACTGGACGGAATTTCACTAAACTTGGACGAAAGCTTCATTTTTATAGCCCCCACAATTGGTTAGGTTTTGGTGTGTGTTTGTTTGTTCGTCCGTGTCCTAGATGCTGTGCTATCTGTACGTGTGTCCCTTACAGAGATGCATTTTCATGAAAATACAGGCCTTGCCTGCAAGATATCTTTAGAACTACAGGACGGAATTTCACTAAACTTAGGCGAAAGCTTCATTTTTATAGCCCCCACAGTTGGTTAGGTTTTGATGTGTGTTCGTTTGTTCGTTCGTGTCCTAGAGGCTGTGCTATCTGTACTTGTGTCCCTTACAGACATGCATTTTCATGAAAATACAGGCCTTGCCTGCAAGATATCTTTACAACTACTGGACGGAATTTCACTAAACTTGGGACGAAAGCTTCATTTTTATAGCCCCCACAGTTGGTTAGGTTTTGGTGTTTGTGCGTTTCTTCTTCCGTGTCCTAGAGGCTGTGCTATCTGTACGTATATCCCTTACAGACATGCATTTTCATGAAAATACAGGCCTTGCCTGCAAGATATCTTTAGAGCTACTGGACGGAATTTCACCCCAAACTTGGACGAAAGCTTCATTTTTATTGCCACCACAATTGGTTAGGTTTTGGTGTGTGTGCATTTCTTCTTCCGTGTCCTAGAGGCTGTGCTATCTGGACGTATATCCCTTAGGGATCGTTTCCATTAATCGTTTTTTCTTCAGTCGCGATTTTTCTTCAATTTTCTCGATTGAAAAACGATCAATCGCGAATCAGTCGCGAGGATATCGAGAAAAAAAATGAGAAAAAACGATTGAACCTTTTCTGGAAAAAACCATTCTCTCGCGGTATCGTTTTTGAATCGTTTACCCATGCGCGATCCGTTCTTGATCGCGAATCTTCAATCGCGAGAGAATCGTTTTTTTTTCAAGGCGCGAGAGAATCGTGAGGCGGAGTGATATTTGATACATAGGCCGTGTTGCCGTCGTACGCCGCTCTATCCGCGAACTGGGAACTACATGTAATGTTGATTGCGGATTTGTCGATGGAAAAACCTATATTACTATACTATACTGTATAAATGCGTAAGATAAACCGAATAATATATATGATTCACGATCTATAGTCTCCTACAAGCCGAAGTAGGGCGTATGCTGGAAATATCTTTTCATATTCCTGTACCATGCTTCCTGTGACGTTCGCGCTCAGATTTACTCTGGCGAAGCGTAAATGACAAAATTACATGTTTATTCAATAATCGTGTGAGTCGACAATGTATTAATGATACAGGATGATAGTCACAATATCCTGTTTTGTAAATACCGGGTACAGGTCATAAGTGGATTTGAGTTCGTTGATTGCATTATCAGAATGATTACGGCACAGGCTTGATAGAGGTGTGAATGGGCGCATGGCGATAACCCAGAACAGCTTAGCCTTCCAGCCGAGAATTTCTAGGTTAATTAAGGTGAAAAATAGTGTAATTAAATATGTATATTTTGTTATAGTAAAACATACATTAGGAAAGGGTATCCATTCATGTTTTGGTACAGTTTTTAAACTATTGAGATGTGAATAAGTTCAAAAAAATCACCATCAAGTTAATTTTATTTATTATAAGAATATTCGTGGCAGTGATTTCATATTTATATCAAATACATATCTTTTTGATTGAATCGCATATAACGGTTGGATTCGCATATGTACAATACTTTTTATTTTAATTTTATATTTTGATAAATGAACTATGAATGATTCCAAAGGGAAGCTCAAGCCCAAAACCAACTGAATATTATATAATTTCATCTCTTACTGGATTAACCAGTTGTGAAAATTTTTACAAATAGCCCGCGCTATATATTAATAATTAAGTGCTTGCGAAGACTCAAAAGCCCCGTATGACAATGTTATATTCATTACAGCGCCATCTATCTACACAAGGAAAATGGTGATCGTAGGACAAAAAACCACGCGTACAGCGAAAATCTGATGAATCAACTCAAAATTTCAGCCCGCACAGATGCCAAAAACGTTCACGAAAAAATACTACACAAGAAATCTCGAATAATACCAGCTTTAAAACACAGAAATACCCAAAATAATAGACGAAATTGGAAGTGCAAATGACCCAATCTGACCATATCCGGGCCTGTGTCCCGTACAAAATATATGTAAATATGAAGTTATAATTATATGCATAACCATTATTCCTATGTATATATATAGATATTTTTTTTCAATTTCTTTCAATATCCCCATCGTATCTATATAACCGCCAACTGTACAGAAACACGCTATAGTTTTACACTAGGCAAAGTGTTATATATTCATATTAACTTTTTATTTCCAAGAAACTCTCATTTCATTCTTCAATCTATTTGTCACAACATTTTAAAACCACAACATGCCAACACTGCATGGCATGTCTCACGCTTTTCTTCTAATCCGCTGATTGTCTTTGTGTAAACTTCATTCATTTAATATTCCGTGTCTGACATTTCATTTGGAGTAATTGTTTATTGTATATTCAACCAAACTGTTATATCCTGTTTTACTGTCACACAAGCTGTGCTGTCGCGTCACTATATGTCATGCTGTATTATAGTTAGACTATATAAGATATGCAATTTGTGTTTATGATAAACCAGAAACTCGGACACCCAGCTTCTGTCGGACCAAGTTGTGCATAATTCCAACTGGATTTCTTGTGTAGATTTGTAGTTCAGTATATTTTATCACGAGAAGACACACTTCGGTGTAATAAAGAAGTTCCCGTGTTTGCAGCTCTACATTGCGACTTATTTTAGGTTATTTCCTATTTTAAATAAGGTCTTGGAGTTGCGCCGGAAAATCAACTTCTAACAAAAGAATGGAAAAGGAAGAAGAAAAAATGATCGAACTTTATATAGTCTGACTGAAGTGTTAGAAATTCGAACGTGTATGCTTTTCAGTCAGGCTGAACCAATGGCGTACTACTTTCGGCTATAATCCTCAATCGTTTTTTTTTCAATCGTTTATATTTTCTCGATTAAAAAGCGATTGAATCGCGATATCGCTTTTTATTCACGAGAATTTTCTCGATTGAAAAACGATTGCCAACAGAAAAAAAACCATTCGAACAGCGATCGCGAATGAATCGTTTATTTTGAAGAAAAAAAACCATTCCCTCGCGCCTTGGAAAATCGCGACTTCGAGAAAATTTGACGAAATAAACGATTCATTCGCGAACGATAATTGGAAACGGTGCCTAAGCCAACCGCCGTTCTTAAAAAAATCCTGCGACCTTAATTAAAATGACTTATTCACAAGATATGATGAACCAAAGAAGACTTAAAATATAGACAGAATTAGGACGATCCCATAAAACTTGCTCTTCGGATGAGATTTTTTCTCCCATATAATTCAAATCATTACACAAATCAATATCTTTGTGAAAATATCAAAGACACACCGAGAGGCTATTCCCCGGTTATTGATCGTAATTTTGTTCCGGATTTAACTGAGAGACTATCGTGTCTAGGAGTTACACGTTTGTGAGAGCATAAACTTTCATTGTCGAAACACGTGTTGTCCACGCCTCTGTTCACGACATATATAATTACGCGGACATACAAATATAAAAATTGGGTGGAATATACCAATATTTAATACATTTTCAACAACCATTGTGATGTCACATTACATGAAATTGATCAATAAACACCCGCTACTTTTTTTCTGAAGTAGCCCATATATTGCAACGTCATAGAAATAACATTTCTGCAATGTACTGCTGTTAAATAGGAGAGAGAGAGAGAGAGAGAGAGAGAGAGAGAGAGAGAGAATTCAGGTTTAACGTCGCGTTCAGTAATATTTCAGCTATGTAGTAACGATCAAACAAAATTTTAAGTATTCATCCTAAAACTTAGTAATCCAACACATTAAAACATACACACATTAAAACCTATGCAACAAACCGATCTCACTCAAATAACCCAAGATACAGTATTTTTTCTCCCGACTAAAAAGATCTTTTAAGTAGTTGCTCGATGAAAGAATCTCTTACAATATTCTTAAAATCTATACAGGCGATAAGATCGTGTTTCACTGTGAGATCTGCGTTGCATGGAATACACCTTGGGACTGGCTCTTCTTTTTTAGTAAATGTTCGTGAGTTAATCATGTATGGCCGATTCTACATCGCCTGACTATGGCTTGATCGAAACATTTCTGACTGTTCAGATGAGTATAGCCTACTATACTTTATTTGAACTCATGAAATTTGTTATTATTCACAGCATTCAATAAAGATTGGAACAGCTTTCTCACATAAGTACAGATAGAGAGTCTGAAATCGCTATTGGAATTGTCTTCGATTCGGAGTTAAGGATATCGGGAAAACATCTACAACCCTTTTTTTGCTTTGCCAATATCCGAAAATGAAAGGAGCTCAATGGATTAAACATATATCTACATTCTTACCTTTGCAACTATCCAACCATTGCTTTTGAAATGTTCTTTGCCGATCTATTGAAATCCATGTGAATGCCTTTGATATTATACTTCATTTTGAATTCAGTAATTCTTAGTATATTAACATCCCTCCCCATTAAATCCAGAACATATCTAACTTTCCTCATATACCAGTTTTCTATAAAAAAGGCTGGATGAGCGAAATTTGAATTGTACCATAGTGGTTCACTTATTAAATCCTCTATCTTTTATGGTTTTAGTTTCCGTTGCAAAGCCCATCCCCCCATGCTTTCAACGTATCTATCCATTTTTTTTCATTTTTCATGACACCATTGTATATTTATTCTGCTCCTAAAGTGCAGGTGGCTTCGTATCAATCTCTGTCAAAGAGTTTATTCCATTTATGATTTTTCGGGACAAGCCGACTTATCCAGGCAAATTTTAGCGACTGTATAGAAAGAAGTAAATTCAAGATCCGAAGTTTACCAATTTGATAATCACGAGTAAGTTGAACTCTTTTAATTCTGTCTGACCCATTGTTCCATAGGAATTTTAAAAGTAATGTCTTGTCAGTCATAGCGGCTTTGCGGCCTTCTACATTGCCTTGTCACTGACAGCGGCTTTGTGGTCTTCTACATAACCCCGCCATTGACAGCGGCTTTGCGATATTCTACATTGAGCATGTCAGTGACCGCGACTTTATGGTCTTCTAAATCAGAATTTATATCAGGTATGATCAGGAGGATTGCCAAAGCAAGGAAAAGATGAATCAGTTTAGACATTTTACTACTATAAATTTTCCTAGTATTATCAATTTTCGTAGTCTCCACATATGTAGTTCGTTTTTCAGTTCTTCCACCGTGGCAAGCTAATTGATCTAACATCTAACTGTAAAGAAGTTTGTGCCCAGCAGCGTGAAATCATTTACCCAGTCGAGACTCATCTCAGTACAAATTTCTTTATCAGCACCGAAAACAGAACCTACCCACAAAGCTTTTGTTTATTCTATGTTTATATTTACTCCAGAAAATGTATAAAAATATTGAAACAATTAAGAGGTTACTCTCAAAGACTCGTCTAAACCATCAAGGATTAGCTGAGTATGATCAGCGTATTGACTGATCTTGAAAATTGTTCTTGCTATGTCTCCCTTTTATTGTGTCATTTTTCCTGATTAACCTACCAAGGACTGGCACATAAAAGAAAAATATATGGTGAATTTGGGTCACCTTGATCACAGCCACAATTTATGAAGAAAAAGTGTGACATATTGCCAACTTGTATGACAAGATTTTTTATATCTGTGAAAAACATTTTTATCCATTTTTGGAAATTTTCGCCGACATTTAGAGTTTTTAATAGTTCAAAAAACAGAATCAAAAGCCTCTTCAAAGTCCAACAAAAAAAGTAAGCCAGGCATATTTCTCTCTTTTGTTTCAAAGAGTATATCATAGAACAGACGAATATTTACACTATATATCGTCCTGGTATAATCCCCTTCTGGTCATCATGAATCGAATACTCTTTTCAATCTATTAGCAATACAACAACTTATTAATTTGTAATTCAAACTTAAAAGCTTTATAGGACGCCAGTTCTTCAATATATATATATATACCGTCACTGGATTTGAAGAAACCACAGATGGCCATAGCGGTACATCTTTTTTAGACCTATATATATATATATATATATATATAAATGATGCGGGCCTTCTCTCTCGTCGACTTTACCACAAAAGAGATGATTATAATTTCGACATAGTAAATTATTCATATCTAGACGGCAATGTACCAGAGAGACCTGCAAATGTCGTATAGACATCTCGCCTAATAGCATTTGCTAGATCCTGTGTTAAATGTGACGATTTTAATCAACGTCACAGTACATTATTTCAGAAACTTGTAAACCAGGACTGTATAACCAAGCGCCTCCACTCGAAAGTTCTCAAATTTGGCGACACATACCGCATGCTGATAGCAAAATACGAGCGTAGCGTTCAAAATTTATGGCGGTACCTCTCGTAAAATTTGTGTCTAATTCCGCTTAACCCGGGGCTAGGGGCCGTACACTCAAAATAAAATTCCGTTTACTCGAACGGAAAAAATCCGTCCCCAGAGAATCAAGGAAATATTCCGTTATTTTAACGGATTCCTATTTTTTAACGGATTCAACGGATTTTATTATCCGTTAAATTTAACGGAAACGTCCGTCCCCAGGGAATTGAGGGAATATTCCGTTATTGTAACGGATTCTTATTTTTTAACGGATTCAACGCTGGGCCCTTGCTCGTAACCGGAAATTTATTAAATTTTATCCCATGCAAACTGGGTTTATATTGAGTGGACTTTTTCACGTAACTCTAACGTCCGAGTTAAGAGAAAAATCCTCTCAGTATATAGATCATCGGAATCGTTCGTAATATCCAATGTTTAATGATTTTAACTCAAACCGCATTGATATTGACTGCGCTGATTAACTCTCATGTGGTTTTTAATTCAGTGCTTTCTCTTTGTCGAGGAAGAAATTAAAAAAAATTAAAATTCTATCGATCGGACAGAGTCGGACATGTTTGGCATAAAATTCCGATATTGCTCATTAATCGCAAACGTAATTATACATGCAGATCAATTTTAAAATTACAATTTCCTGCTCATAAAAGTAAAACAAATGAGTAGGTGCATTCAAGTTAGATAACTCTTGGTGCGGTGATGCCCACGACGGCCCGGTGTGGTTAGGTTAATGTGGAGATGCCTACAGAGCCCAATTCAGAATGTGGGCTTCCCAGTACTTAACCCACTTGGGGCCAGTGTAGGGTTGCCCATGCCCCCACAGCCCGCGACATGCCCACGTTTGCCCAGGTGGGACCAATAATTACTTGCTGACTGGGATATTCCGTTGATGTAACGGATGAGTCCGTCAGTGCAATACAACAACGGAAGATTCCCTTACTATAACGTACTATTTCCGTTTATATAACGGATTAATCCGTTAAAACTACCTAACGGATAGTAATACGTTAAATTTTAACGGATTATTATTTTGAGTGTAGGAACCTAGTTATTTCAAGATCCTCATAGTGTTCATATAAACAGTCACAATCAAAGGGTGACCGAGATACATCATACTCTAGATAATGACTTTACAATATATAGCATATGTGGAACGTCATGATGTCTTGCTGGCATCATTGAAAACTGTTGACCGCTTCTCTCTCGAAGGAAATTAGCTTAGTTTCATGTATACTATGATTTATCCATTCATTTTGATGATAATGTTATCATGTGAATTAGGTCTTTGGATTATGAACGCGAACATCCTTGAATGGACGACGGCTGAATATTGAATGACAGACTGGAGACTTGTATTTCCAAAACATTCTGGCCTCAATTGGTTTATGGAGCCAAGTAATTACCCTGTTTTGTGTTATTGATAATTCCCCCCTTTCGAACCAATACGTAATTGACCTGAAGACAAACTGACCTATATATTTTCAAAATACTCGTCGCTATATAGCAAAATACTTTGTAAAAATCTGGAGGGAAGCATTCGAGTCCGAGACTTTTGCCATTTTGCATTTGTTTCAGTGCATTAAGTTTTGTGAATGTAATTGAACCGTCTATGATCAAATTCGTGTCAATTTATTTACTTCAACCATTTTCAAGAATTCTCTGGTATGCTCCTCAGAATATAAATTGCCATAAAATAGTTTTTGAAAATCTTCATATCTAAAATTATATAGTTGCACTGAGATTCAATGTCTACATTTTGTACTTTATAGTCAAAATTATTATTTAACAATATTATTACGCCTCGTGATCTAGGCGATAAGGGGCCTACCCAGGTATCTTGATCCCAATCTTGATCAATATCGTAGTCCTTGTCACTGTGTGTAACCTGTAGGCGGATAATAGAAAAGTTTTTTTTTAACCCTATCTGGCCTGGGCGATTTGGGGTGTACCGCAGCCTGGGGACGGGCGGGACGTTTTGGAAAGTGCTCCCTATATATTTTCGCTAAGCCGAAAGGGCTGAAACTTACCACACCATATATTTTGGCCCGGCTCTGCAAGAAAATGTAGAAAAAAATACAAAATGGCTGCCATGACGACGTCATTTTTTAAAAAGAACATTTTTGGACGATATTTCGGACAGAAATTTCATTTTTTTGTTTTTATTTCCTTCGCAAAAACTGCATGATAAATTAATAAATAATAATCTGATATAAAATGAGGTCACCTCCGCATCAGCCTCACTCCACAGCCTTTAAAATGCTAATGAATTTGCCGTCTTCCTACTACTCAAGTCACGTGGATTATCTCGGCTGAGGAAATATTATATCCGAGGAGGAAATATTATATCCGCGGAGGAAATATTATATCCGCGGAGGAAATGATTATAGCCGCGGAGGAAATATTATATCCGCCGGGGGAAATTATATTTGATGTATTATATTTATTCTTCGCCTTTATCTCTGTTTTTACTTCCTTGAACACGAAAAATTTGCAGAATATTGCTATGAATTCGCTGAAAATTCAATTGATTTCTTGGAAAATACAAAAAAAAACTAGAAAATTAAGTTGATTTCTTGGAAATAGAAGAAAAACATAGGAAATCGGAACAAAACGACAATGACCCTAACGGACCATCGTAAATACATGCTTTTCCTGGATATTAACATTGGAAGACACTTGTGTGTTATATAGGTGCAAATTACTCTTCTTGGACCGTCAGTTGACCGGAAAAGATGTCACAGGAAGTGGCCACGATGTCATCGGAAGTCATGTGACCGGATGTGACGTCATCCCTGAGTCTCCCGTTCAGCCTCAAAAATGATAATGAATCGGTCTTTTCTATACTACTCATATTACTTCTCAAAATAACGCGATATTTCGCAATATCGCTCAATATCGCTCATTATCGCGCAATTATAACGCGATATTTCGCAATATCGCATAATATCGCTCATTATCGAGCAATTGTAACGCGATACTTCTCAATATCGCTCATTATCAACGCGATATTCGTAATATCGCTGAATTTCACTCCTTATCGCACAATTATAACGCGATGTTTCGCAATATCGCACAATCTCGCTCAGTATGGCGCAATTATATTTCGCAATATCGCTCATCGCGCAATTATAACGCGATACTTCTCAATATCGCTCATTATCGCGCAATTATAACGCGACATTTCGAAATATCGCTCAATATCGCTCTTTATCGCCCCATTATAACGCGATATTTCGCAATATAGCACAATATTGCTTACTGTCGCGCAATTACAACGCGATATTTCGTAATATCGCCTTTTCGCATTATCGCTTCGCATTTTCGCGTTATCGCATCGCGTTTTACTTTATCGCTTCGTCTTTTCGCATTATCGCTTCGCATTTTCGCGGTATCGCATCGCGGTTTACTTTTTCGCATCGCGTTTTCGCACTGTCGCTTCGCATTTTCGCATCGCGTTTCAAACTGTCTCAAGGGCGATATTCGATGACCCCTCTCCGCCATCATACAATGTAGATATTCGTTGAAAGAGTATTTTTCAAAGATTGTGAAGATATTCGGATTTTAGCCAAATTAATTTGTAAAATGAACCTTCTTTTTAAAACGGCTATTTTCAATAAAGTATTCTACTTATCGTAAAATACATCACCATTTCCGATAGAAGACCACAACAGAAAATCTGTCGCTCAGTTGTATAAGTTTTGGTCTAGTTCTTATCCTATTGACAGTTGAAAATTTCTTCATAAAATCGAGCAACTCCCAGTGTTAAACTTTGAAGTTGAATTAAAAACTAATTAATTCAATCTTCGAAATTCTGAGACAAAATTATGGAGTACATAATGTATTAAACAATTACACCAAATTTCAGGTCTCTAAGATTAATACTTTTGGAGAAATAAACCATCTTCATGTGAATTAGGTGAAAAAAAGGAATTGGAGAAATCGATCAAAAAGGGGAAAACGTGCTTAGGTAGTCTCGATTTTTGCAATTGACGCTCAAATTTTACAAGGAAATATATATCTATTTTTTCAAATGGACGTCAAAGTCAAGTATTGGGAGATCATGATTTCAAAAATTATTGTTTGGTATAGTTTCAAAATAATGTTTTTAATTCGACTTTAACGTACAGAAATGACCGAATCTCGTTCCAGGAGATTGTTTCATACCTTTACTGTCACTGCTCGGTGGGTTGCGGGAGTGAATTGTCAGTCATTATGAGTAGATGTCATAGCCTTTTTGAATATATATATATAGCCGCCACAATTCATACTGATCGCACGGATTTCAATCATTCATTCACTGATCATATAAACGATTTCTGAAAAGGCAAGACGGACGATGCCTAAATCCAAACCGCGACAAGTTTTTAGTCTCGTGCTTTAATATAGTGTTATCATTACACGTAAACTATACTGTATATATATATATATTGTGGGGCTAACTGGATTAGGTAAAGCATGAAACCATGTCGTAAGACAGAAAATGAAATAAACGATGATGGTCTGTCATAATTTTCGTGAATAAATATGTTAGATAATTAACCTACATGTATCTAGGGAAACAGGAAAAGGTGGGGGCGAGATAATATTTCTTCCGTCGACCCACGGTTTGTGGCAAGTCATACAATTGGTGCAAGCAGGCGATTTCCTGGTTAGGCTGTAGCCAGTTACCCCTACAATACACAAACGACCAACAGGTTAATCGGCTGTCAGCGAGGGCACAATAATCTGTTCAATTTTCAGACCTATATAAGTAATTATAATCAAGTCAGGGAACTCAGGAAAATAGATTCAAACCTTAAAGTACGAACTGAAATTTCAAACTTTTTTTTTCAACTGAAGGAAGATAAAATTTTGAATATTGAAGTTGGGTAATAAAAAAAGTGCTGATTTCTTCAGTCAGGAGGGTTCCGTATCCTTAAGAGAAAGACAACGAGTTAAACACATTAATGACATTAACCAGGAAGTAAGCTTACATAGTCAATATCAAACAATTTGTAGACGTGAAACTCTTAACTATAGCTTTTATGAACATAGGAACAAGGGGAAACAAGTACGTTAATATTAATATATGGGATTACATCCTGCAATAGGATGTTTCTTCACGTTTGATCACTCAGGCCTACGGCTTTCGTGACCAAACTTAGGCCCATCCTATTGTAGCGCGTTCTATTCTAGTTGTTTTACCGCACGAAACAAGGACTTATTTATGACTTTCACTACATATTGTGATTGCCTTATTTTCTCTATGTTGTTTATATATGCCATATATTTTTATATTGGCGATAACCAATCTCTCTCATTAATCAAGTATTTTCGGTAATTCGGCTCAATGGATTTTGTAACCAACATAAAGATATAATTTATATATCAATGCCAGGCCTCTTGGTTACTCAGACTTCTGTCTCGAAGAATATAACAGATAATGTTATAACAGCTGTAATATTCCTCAATGTTGATATTCGGATCCTTTCGAAAGCGAAAATGAATTTTCAGCAGAAATCACGGACCCTCAAAACAAGAATTTTGTGAAAGTTTAGGGTGAAGTGTCGAAATATGGGGTCTCCATACATGACCACCATGCTCTATATGTCTTTTTTATAAAGAGCATGGCGTTAGGTATAGACCCCATATTTCGACATTTCATCCTAAAAACACCCCCACCCTCCCAAAACACTTGTTTTGGGGGCCTCTGACAGATAATGCTATATTAGTTTATAATAATCCTCAAGATTGAAACTCGGATCCCTTCTGAAGTGAAAATGAACTTTTAGCAGAAATCACAAACGAAGTGTTGAAATATGGGGTCTCCATACATGATCGCCATGCTTTATATGTCTTCTTTTATAAAGAGAATGGCACTAGGTATAGAGATCTCATATTTCGACATTTCACCCTAAAAACACCCCCACCCTCCCAAAACGTTTGTTTTGGGGGCCTTTCGCAGAAATACACCACTATCAGCTCATTTCTTCAATACTTTATCAGCTTATCGCAGATTGAACTTAATTCGCTAACAGCAAAGCAACAAAGATGGATAACATGTTATTTATTAAACCGACAGAGCTATCTACGTATTACCGCTTGTTGTGTGTGATACGCACAATGCGTGGGCTGTTACTTTTGTATAGATATGCCTATACAAACTGCCGAGGTTCAACTTGAACAAGATCCGGTATTTCTTAAAAACAAATGACCCCCCACGGCTTTATATATATCGAGAGAGAGATTTTCAACTGTGTTATTTCACTTCATTTGAACGACATACCTTCCAGCAGCAGTATATCTTATTTGATGTTGTCTAGAGTCTAGTTAACGAGATTGTCGACTGAGAAGCATGAAGACTCATTTGTCTGCGTTTGTTCTGAGCTCATGGCTTGGATTCTGTCTGGCCATTCCCAAGGATTTCTGTCCGCCTGTGAATGGAACTCGAGTCACATTGTCAAATCACCAGCTTACAAACATACCTGGGAACATACCAGTAGATGCCGTATACCTGGATTTAAGCAGTAATCTTTTAAGTGTACTCAGGAACGGTTCTTTATCACGGCTCACTCAGCTCATTTCACTGGACGTTTCACGTAACGAGATCACTAAACTCGAGCCCAATGCTTTCGTTGGTCTCAACAAACTATGTTACTTAAATCTACAGGGTAACAAACTTACTCTGACATACCAGGCCTACCCAGAAAATGTGTTCTCACCCATACAGCGCCTGGGAGTTCTTCTGTTAGAAAACAATACTGTCAACGCCGACTACAACACAGTCAAAGCCAACTACACCATCACCAACGCTCACTCACAAGTTGCACCTAACGATTGCTGCTATCCTGAACGGACATTCAAATATTTACCGTATCTTCGAGAGCTCCACATCGAGGGACAAGAAAGAACTGTCTTCGGAAAAAGCTTTCAGTCGATGTTGTCCCTGGAAGTGTTGTATGTTTCTGGGACGATAAAGACCATCGAGAATGGGACATTCCAAGCATTTAGCAACGTAAGTCTAAAGACACTGCTCATACAAAGCGATATATTTAATTACAGTGTTGATGCCGGGGCTCTTTCACCGCTGAAGAAATTGCGGTCGTTAACAATACAGGGATAATCCTATTGACAGTGGAAAATTTCTTCACAAAATCGAGCAAATCCCAGTGTTAAGCTTTGAAGTTGAATTAAAAACTAAGTAATTCAATCGTCGAAATTCTGAGACAAAGCTAATGTAGTACATAATGTATTAAGCAATGACACAATATTTCAGGTCTCTAGGATTAAGATTTTTGGAGAAATGAACCATGTTCATGTGAATTAGGTGAAATCGATCAAAAAGGGGGAAAACGTGCTTAGGTTGTCTCGATTTTTGCAGTTGACTCTCAAATTTTACAAGGAAATATATATATATTTTTTTCAAATGGACATCAAAGTCAAATATTGGGAGATAATGATTTCAAAAATTATTGTTTGGTATTGTTTCAAAATAATGTTTTTACAGTAACCCGACTTTTACGTACAGAAATGACTGAATCTCGTTCCAGGAGCTTGTTTCACACCTTTACAGTCACCGCTCGGTGGATTGTGGGAGTGAAATGCCAGTCATTATGAGTAGATGTCATAGCCCTTTTGTATATAAATAGCCGCCTCAATCCATACTCATCGCACTGATTTCAGTCATTCATTCACTGATCATATAAAGTGATAAACGATTTCTGAAAGGGCAAGCCGGACGATGCCTAAATCCAAACCCCGACAATTTGTTAGTCTCGTGTTTTACTTTAGTGTTATCATTACACGTAAACTATACTGTATATGTATATTTTGTAGGGCTAACTGGATTAGGTGTAGCATGGAGCCATACGTAAAACCGAAAATGAGATAAACGATAATGGTCTGTCGAAATTTCTGAGAATAAATGTTTTAGATAATTAAACTATATAGGGAAACAAGAAAAGGTGGGGGCTAGATAATATTTCTTCCGTCGACCCACGCTTTGCGGCAAGTCATACAATTGGTGCAAGCAGGGGATTTCCTGGTTAGGCTGTAGCCAGTAATTAGTTACCTCTACAATACACAAACGACCAACAGGTTAATCGGCTGTCAGCGGGGGCACAATAATCTGTTCAATTTTCACACCTCTATAAGTAATTATAATCAAGTCAGGGAACTCAGGAAAATAGATTCAAACCTTAAATTACACTATTTCGAACTGGAATTTCAAACTTTTTTTTTCAACTGAAGGAAGATAAAATCTTGAATATTGAATTTGGGTAATAAAAAAAGTGTCGTTTTCTTCAGTCAAGAGGGTTCCGTATCCTTAAGAGAAAGACAATGAATTAAACACATTAGTGACATTAAACAGGAAGTAAGCTTACATAGTCAATATCAAACAATTTGTAGACGTGAAACTCCTAACTATAGCTTTTATGATCATAGGAACAAGGGAAAACAAGTACGTTAATAATAATATATGGGATTACATCCTGCAATAGAATGTTTCTTCACGTTTGATCACTCAGGCCTACGGCCTTCGTGAGCAAACTTAGGCTCATCCTATTGTAGCGCGTTCTATTCTAGGTGTTTTACCGCTGTAAACAAGAGACTATTTCTGACTTTCACTACATATTGTGTTTGCTTTATTATCTCTATGTTGTTTATATATGCCATATATTATTATATTGGGGATAACCAATCTCTCTCATTAATCAAGTATTTTCGATAATTCGGCTCAGTGGATTTAATAACCTACATGAAGACATAGTTTATATATCAATGCCAGGCCTCTTGGTTACTCCTGACATATGACAGATAATGCTATATTAGTCTATAATAGTCCTCAAGGTTGAAATTCGGATCCTTTCGGAAATGAAAATGAATTTTCAGCAGAAATCACAGACCCTCAAAACAAGAATTTTGTGATAGTTTAGGGTGAAGTGTCGAAATATGGGGTCTCCATACATGACCACCATGCTTTATATGTCTTTTTTATAAAGAGAATGGCGTTAGGTATAGACCACATATTTCGACATTTCACCCTAAAAACACCCCCACCCTCCCAAAACACTTGTTTTGGGGGCCTCTGACAGAAATACAGGACTGTCAGCTCAATTCTTCAATACATTTATCAGCTTGACGCAGATTGAACTTATTCACTAACTGCAAAGAAACAAAGAGGGATAACATGTTATTTATTAAACCGATAGAGTCAGCTACGTATTACCGCTTGTGTGTGGTATGCCATTTCTGGCTGATATTTTCTATCATTTCGTCCTGTGTTATCATTGTTTTGTTGATACTCACCATTGTCGCGTATCGGTTTAGATGGAATATCAAATATTGGATTTTGACAAAATTTAAACGTAGACAAGGCTATGAACCGATAGATCCACATCGTTATCGGTATGACGCTTTTGTGGCCTACAACCATCAAGATTATCAGTGGGTGGTCTTCACACTGCGCCAGTTTCTGGAGGATGGAGATGAGCAGTACTCTCTCTGCCTTCATCATAGAGATTTCCCAGTAGGGGAGAGTATTCAACAGAACATCGCGGATGCCATCAACATGAGCAAAAAAATCATTATTGTGGTAAGCAGGGAGTATTTGCAGTGTGACTGGGCGGAGTTTGAGATCCGGATGGCCGGTATGCGGATGATACAGGACGGTCGAGAGAACGTGATCATCGTTATAATGTTGGAGGATATCCCGGTTCGAGAGATGCCCAGGTCACTATTAAACATTTGGCAAAGCGTGACCTTTCTGCTGTTGTCCAGAGACCCTTTAGACGAGAGGCTTTTCTGGTCCAGGCTTTCCGAAGCCATGAAACGTTGATTTTCAACAGTTGAACTTACATGCCGTTAAGTAGCGTCATTGTCAATCTTCAAATATGATATGCCAAAGTGGGAAGCATTCAAGACCGATAATGCGCGGCATATTTCTGTCCAAAGACATTATTCATTGATCCAAGGCGACCTTAGCTTTTATTTGAAGACGAAATTTTAGCCTGAGCCAGTAAAAAATGTTTAACCCAGAATGCAAGTGAGCAGACGAGACAGTCACATGTGACTACATGAACTCATGACAGCACTAAGCACATGTATGTGTTTACGATATAAAACTCACCTTCCGCAAACTATTTAAAAAATAATTGTTTATAATTTTAACATTCCTGTTTACTCCCTGTGAAATTGAGAAACCAATATCAGGCCATGTTATATTCGAGCCTAGTGTAGAATGATCTTTGTGGGTGACATTATATGTGCAAAGGTTATCGTGACTGGCAGTCTGTGCTTGTCTCTGCTCATCCAGCTAACTCACGTGGATGTGGCTCTAAACGTGCAACTTAAGCTCATTTGATCGAACCAGAGCTGTGTACAACAAACTGAAATGGAATACACTGTCCCTAATCGGATCCGGCGATAAATCTTTCAGTCAGTGCACGTGTTATACCACAGACCGTGTATTTAAAGCGCTTCATTGGTGTCAATTACGGTATTTGGATAAGGTTGATGTCTTAATGTTAGAAAGAGCCCGGAGGGGGACATCCATACAAACTAACAAAATTTAAACTGCCAAAACTTGGCTGAACTGACAAGATCAGTGTTTCGGACTTCTAGATTGAATAACCATAGAAAGTGTGATCGACACACACAAATATGTTTTTCTTAGGTCGATTGTGTCGTTTAAGCTGTAAACAAAATTGTTTTAACACGATTGTATAGTTTTTTTTTCTCATATTCGAAATGCGCAAGCAAGACAGATGAGATTATCCCTGGTATTTTTAGAATCTTGAAGAGATATGATATGTATGATTTTATCTCTGCGAACTCCATGAATGCATCTTCCAGTACCCGGACAAATGAAGGAGAATTGTCAGACAAACTGTCCATGAGCATGAGCAACGGGAATGGTTACTGAGGATGACACCGGACATACATGTAGCTCCGGCGGGGCCTTTCTCTACTTTGTGACTTCAAACCCCCGCTCCAAGTCATTCACAAGCCGTAGTTTGTTGAAAAAATGCTGAACGACTCATGCTGTTAGTTACAAACAATAAACTATTTCGATTCTGGACGATCTGATCTTTATATTCCGGTCTTGTTTGTCAGAACTGTGCAGTTTTAGTTTCACGGGAGACCAAAACTCAGAACGCGCATACAGAAACCGGGGGTCGTTGTGTCGCGTAATCTGCACCCAGAGCAGTTACGAGTAGTTCAAAACGGAAGTGGTCGCTCTGACTTCGGTGGGTCGTGAAGAAGAACTGGACAGTTTCTGATAAACAAAAGCTGACAAAAGGCAAACCGTTGAATTATTTCATTGTTTGTGAAATATGAGCTGTCCAAAATTTATTCAACAACTATGGCTAAAATTTATCCAACAACTATGGCTGGTGAACAGCATGGGGCCATGGCCTTGATCTCGCACAGTAGAGAAAGGCCCCAACGCAGCTACGCTGGAAAGTGACTTTTGAGTGGTGGAAACTGGCGACTAAATACCCACAAAAATGTAATAATATCCAGTATATGATGGCAATATGTGCGACAATTAGAGAAACTGAAGAAATCGAACTCTGTCAAAAGAGTGGCAATATATATTTAGACGTTCTAGAACATATAGTCCTTCAGTCTGACCCTACTGAAAAACAAGAGATGAACTGTGGTGTGATATTATTAGTGCGCAAGAGATTGGGTTTAGTGTGTTTCTGCATTCCGTCTCTGACTGGAATTTGTTGCATACACTGGTTGGAGGAAAAATAAACTATGAACTTGTCTGAGAAGACATTGAACTATTTAGAGTAACGTGTTTAAATTATGTACAGGGAGTGAACAAATTTTATTTCAAATGAAACCCATTGATACATACAAGAACGTTACGAGGTAAGAAAAAGACGAACATAAGTGAAACTGTGTAAATAATTACAATTTCCCTAATGTAAATACTGATTGCTCCCCTCCGAGAAATAATCACCCTGCATGACTATGTATATGCATTCGTGCTCACTCGCCAACGGTTTGATGTTGCGATGCCTGTCTAATGACTCGTTTTGGGTGACCAGGCATTGGCACAAGGATTTCCCACAAATTTTTGTGAAATAGATTTTTAAATTCAAATTCGCAATAAAATGGTTCAATATAAAACAAATAGTAGAATTCCACAGGAACATAGTATGTTTAAGGCTTATAATACTATTAAAATTATGCCTACAGTCTGCGAAATATTCTCCTGGTTGTGTTAAGGATAATCAAGATGACTCTGTCCATGCTCGTCTCTGTCCTGCTAATCACCACAACGGACAACAAAGAGCCGTCAAACTACGACAAACGGACCACAATATCACCACTAATTCGTTGTCGAAAGCGGTTCTATTGATCACCTCAATGCCAAGATAATAGACAATCCTAATATAAATCATACTAATGTATATATGGGAGTCCAATGTGATCCTTTAGGATCCGTTGTGGTATGTTTTGGGTCTGTAGTGGTAATGTGGGGTCCATTGTGGTATCTTGCGAGTCCGTGGTGGCAATTTGAGGGCCCGTTGTAGTACTTTGGGTGTCTGTTGTGTTCAACTGTGGTAATTTGACAATCCGTTATGATCCGTTGTGGTAATTGGATGGTTCGTTGTGGTCAATTGTGGTAATTAGTAAGGTCCGTTCTGTTATCGATGACGC
Organism: Hanleya hanleyi; assembly: GCA_036873755.1. Classification (NCBI taxonomy): domain Eukaryota; kingdom Metazoa; phylum Mollusca; class Polyplacophora; order Lepidopleurida; family Hanleyidae; genus Hanleya; species Hanleya hanleyi. Next base: position 2,910 of record JAVTVY010048129.1, on the reverse strand, counting down.
AAAGTTTCGTGCCTCGCTTTGGTGCAAACAGACCGACGCCAGATGAATCACCTAGTATCAGAATCTCTAGGTCGAAAACCTGCATTGAAGTTTCTGGGTAAAAGATTATGATCAGGACTTGACTTCCGGCGAACGTCGATTGGCCATTATATCTGATTTGGCCAGAGAAGTATTTTAAAATGTTTCTATAATATTTGACTCTCAAATATATCAAAACCACCTTTTCATATTTAACCGGGGAAAAATCTGGGCCAGTTTGATTGGCCACCCCCGAAATTTGTCGTAATGGTTTCGGGTTGGATGACCCTATTTCTGGCGGTCTCATCTCGAAAAAAATGGTGCGGAATGTATGCCGAATTTCCATATGTTTGACCGGAAACGCCAGGCTATTATAGTTTTGTCAAGATGTGCTCTGCCAATATACTACATAATAAGTAAGGCGAATAATTAGGACAAAATAAAGGCGATAATAATCGTGACCTGCCAGTGTGTGCTTGTTTTTGTTCATCCAGCTTACCGGGGAAAGGTAGAGCCGTACAGTATAATGGATTTGACCAGTGTTAAGCAGTATGCGTCTTGGAGACTTGCTGCTTTTTGAGATGTGGATGTGTAAATTGACATTCGTGCGCTTAGGACAATCAACAAGAGAGAGCGAGAGAGAAAGAGAGAGTTAAGGTTTAATGTCGCGTTCAGCATTAATACAGCTATATAGCGACGATCAAACAAAATTCTAAGTGTTCAAGTTAATGACTTAGTAATCCAACACGAGTTACCAGCAAGGCCAATGACTCCGCAGCAAGAATTATAATGCTGCCTGGGACTTGTTTATCATTGTTAGCATTATCCATTTGTTTCTTTGTTATAATATTTTATGTCAAGGCAAATTAGGGGTAATTGGCTTTAACTACTGTTATCTGTACAGTATACAAATTTCTTCCTTTTGTGTTTCCTTTGTTCCAAAGTCGGTTATCAGCAGCATTGTGCTGTGTCTATGACCTATGTGAATGTGTATACATGTTGTTGAAAAATTAAGAGATGTCAGATTTCTAGATCAAGTAGTGAAACGCAGAGTAAACATATATATGCCTATTATAGATGACACACATTTTGTTAACGCCTGACAGACTGGTCATAATTTTCAAAAACGTAAAAGGATGATAACTTATGGCGGAAACAATTAAAATTACTTCCTTTAACTGTAGAGGCCTTGGGGATAACATAACAAAGAAGACATATCATGCAATATTTGAAGGTCGAAAAGTTCAACATTTGCTGTCTCGACGACACCCATTTTACATCAAATTTTGAAACTTATGTGAAGTCGGAATAGAAAAATCGGAATTGCTATTTTTCTTCTTTTAAGAGAGGATGCTAGAGGCGTTTTATTCACCGACAATTTTAGTTTCAAGGTCGATAGGTTAAAACAGACAATAAGGCAACTTTTTAGCTATAAGTGTTACAATTAACCCTATCTGGCCTGGGCTTTTGGGGACCTGCCCAGGCCTGGGGAGGGGCCAATTCGCCCCCTCCCCTTCTAATTATTTTTCTTATCCCTTGAGTCAGGGGGCTGAAATACACCATACCCTTGTGTCAAGCTCTACCAGAAAATGCAAAAAAAACAAGATGGCCGCTTTGATGACGCCAGAGTAAGGTAATTTTCAAAAACTGCCTTTTGGGCCGATTTTTCGGTAAAAGTGTTCGAATTTTTCATTTATGCAATTTTACCGCACAAACAGATAAATTAGTAAATATTAATGTGATGTGAAATAAAATAGTTTTTACCGACTTTTCATCGTGGAAAAGCAGAAATTGTGAAGTAAAATGACGAAAATATCATTTTCCCATGATCCTCTACTCAGAGGGTTATGCAAATAGGCTCAAAACGACCCCATTATGATAAAATATAAAGTTACGGAGTGTCAGCTCTCAATTTGTTGTCATTCCGGAGATAGCACAGAAAGTTTGATAGGGTTTGATGCCAGGCCTTGTAGGGTTAGAGTACTGGGTCCTCCTGCCCACACACACTCTAGAAATTGTCTTTATACAGCTAAAGTATGGCTCATAGCTTTGGTAATTTCTTCAGTATAAACCTGGACGTTGTCAAGATTTTCAGATTAAAAAAAATAATTTAAATTTTTCAAATGCTATTTTAAAAAAACAACATTCAATTTATCATAACTTACTTCAGTATTTCCTGTAGAAGATAACTCCAACAGGAAATCAGTGTCCCAGTTTTATCAATTTTGCCCTAGTTCTCATTCTATTGAAATTTAATGAAATATTTTTGTTACCAAAATCGAGCAACTCACAATTTTGAACTTTGAAGTTGAATTAAATGTCAGTAGAATAAGAACTAAACCAAAATTGGCAGAACTGAGCCAAAGATTTCCTGTAGGAGGTTTCTTTTACAGGAAATGATGATGTAAGTTAAAGTTGAACACTTTTTTTGAAAATAGCGATTTCAAAAACATACAGATTCACAGGGAATCTTTAAGGAATGCGCTTTCAACAAATATTTACATTATCATAGCTATAAGGCTAACTTTTAGCTGTATAGCGTCTGGTCCGTCATTCATAATTCTGCCGTCGTCCATTAAAGAATGTCCGTGTCCATAATCCAAAGACCTATTCCATATTCCATGCAGCAGCATTAGCACCAAATTCAAAAAGACAATCATAGTATACATAAACATAGGGTAGTTTCCTGCAAGAGAGAAGCGCTCAACAGTTTTCAATGATGCCGGCAAGAAATCATGCTGTTCAAAAAATATCAAATCCGTATCGCTGATCAGTATTCTTAATCCATATTATATTCGTTGTAAAGTCGTCATCTAGAGAATGATGTATCTCTTTGATTGTGATTGTGTTCATATGAGCACCATGAGGATCTTGAAGTACATCGGTTCATAC
>JAVTVY010048128.1:0-23336 GCA_036873755.1 Hanleya hanleyi | reverse complement strand
AGTCATAAGTTTTCATACAAAAATAGGTGAACCCTCCATGCCCCATGTTCCCAAAAATCTGGAGCTCTCAAAATAACGAGAGAGCATTGAACGAAGCAATGTATTACATTCATTTCCAGTATTGTGCCAGTGTATTAATGGGGAAGATTTTGGGAACTGGGGGCATAGAGATCTGGAATCAACCAAGTACATGTTGAACTCTATTTAAATGGACATGCAGCTATATAAATGTAGTTGTAACTAAGACATATTAAAGGGGAGAGAAGTCTACCTCAATATTTCCTGCGAGACGGCAAAAAGAGGAGTGAAATCTACCTCAAAATATTCGGCGCTTGTATAGAGGTGAAAAAACCATACCTCACGACAGGACGACAGTGCGACAGTCTCTGAGCTACCTTACCAAAGACGAAATTAAGGGGGAGAGAAATCTGAATCAATATATTCTGTGAGAGGCGATAAAGGGGAGAGGAATCTACCTCAATATCTTCTGTGAAGGGATGGATAGAGGAGAGAAAGACTTACCTCACGACAGCATGACAGTGCGACAGTTCCCAAGCTACCTTTAATAAAGACGGAATTAAGGGGGAGAGAAATCTGAATCAATATATTCTGTGAGAGGCGATAAAGGGGGAGAATTCTACCAAGATCTACTCGGTGAAGGGATGGATAGTGGAGAGAAAAACTTACCTCACGACAGGACGACAGTGCGACAGTCTCCAAGCTCACCTACTGAAGACGGAATTAAGGGGGAGAGAAACCTGAATCAATATATTCTGTGAGAGGCGATAAAGGGGAGAGAATTCTACCAAGATCTATTCGGTGAAGGGATGGATAGTGGAGAGAAAAACTTACCTCACGACAGGACAACAGTGCGACAGTCTCCAAGCTCACGTACTGAAGGCGGAATAAAGGGGAGAGAAATCTACCTCAATATTTCCTGCGAGATGGTAAAAAGGGGAGACAATACCTCAACATATTCGGCAAATGTATAGAGGAGAGAAAATATTTCCTGCGAGACCGCAAGAAGGGGAGAGAAATCTACCTCAACATATTCAGCGAATGTATAGATGAGAGAAAACCTTACCTCACGACAGGACGACAGTGCGACAGTCTCCAAGCTACCTTACTAAAGACGGAATTAAGGGGGAGAGAAATATGAACCAATATATTCTGTGAGAGGCGATTAAGGGGAGAGAATTCTACCAAGATCTATTCGGTGAAGGGATGGATAGTGGAGAGAAAAACTTACCTCACGACAGGACGACAGTGCGACAGTCTCCAAGCTCACCTACTGAAGACGGAATAAAGGCAGGGAGAGAAATCTACATCAATATTTCCTGCGAGACCGCAAAAAGGGGAGAGAAATCTACCTCAACATATTCTGCGAATGTATAGAGGAGAGAAAACCTTACCTCACGACAGGACGACAGTGCGACAGTCTCCAAGCTACCTTACTAAAGACAGAATTAAGGGGGAGAGAATTCAGAATCCACAACATTATCCCGACCGACAACTTCCCCAACGACATCATCCCCACGGACATCTCCTCCAACGACATTGTCCAAACCGACATCTTCCCCAACGAAATTATCCTCAACGACATCTTCCCCAACGGCATTATCCCCACCGAAAGCTTCCACAATGAAAATTATCCCCACCGACATCTTCCCCAACGATATTATCCCAAACAAAATCTTCCCCAACGACATTATCCCCACCGACATCTTCCCCAACGAAAATTATCCCCACCGACGTTTCCTCAAGGACGTTAACCCAACCAACATCTTCCCCAACGGCATTATTCCAATCAACATCTTTCACAACGACATTATCCCAATCAACATCTTTCCCAACGACATTATCCCCACCGACATCTTTCAGAACGACATCTTGCCCAAGGAAATTATCCCCATCGACATCTTCCCCAAAGACATTACTCCACCGACATCTTTCCTAACGACACTATCGCAACCGATATTTTCCCCAACGACATTATCCCTACGGACATGTTCCACAACATTATCCCCACCGACAACTTCCCCAACGACATCATCCCCACGGACATCTCCTCCAACGACATTGTCCAAACCGACATCTTCCCCAGCGAAATTATCCTCATCGACATCTTCCCCAACGGCATTACCCCCACCGAAAGCTTCCGCAATGAAAATTATCCCCACCGACATCTTCCCGAACGACATTATCCCCACGGACATCTTCCCCAACGACATTATCCCAACCGACATAATCCCCAGCTACTTTATCGACATCTTCCCCAGCCACATTATCTCAACCGACATTTTTCCCAACGACATTATCCCCAACGACATCTTCCCTAAAGAAAATTACCCCCACCGACGTCTTCCCCAACGACAGTATCCCAACCAGCATCTTCCCCAGACAAATTATCCTCACCGACTTCTTCCTTAACAACATTATCTCAACCAACATTTTCCACAAAGACATTATCTCCATCGACATCTTCCATAACGACATTATTCCAACCGACATTTTCCCCAACCACATTATTCACACGGACATCTTCCTCAGCGACATTATCCCCACGGACAACTCCCCCAACGACATTATCCCCACTGACATCTCCTCCAACGACATTGTCCCAACCGACATCTTCCAAAACGAAATTATCCCATCGACATCTTCCCCAACGGCATTATCCCCACCGAAAGCTTCCGCAATGAAAATTATCCCCACCGACATCTTCCACAACGACATTATCCCCACGGACATCTTCCCCAACGACATTATCCCAACCGACATGATCCCCAGCTACATTATTCCCACCTACTTCTTCCCCAGTCACATTATCTGAACCGACATTTTTCCCATCGACAATATCCCCACCGACATCTTCCCCAAAGAAAATTATCCCCACCGACGTCTTCCTCAACGACAGTATCCCAACCAACATCTTCCCCAGCCAAATTACCCTCACCGACTTCTTCCCCAACAACATTATCTCAACCAACATTTTCCCCAAATACATTATCTCCACCGACATCTTCCCTAACGACATTATCCCAACCGACATTTTCCCTAACCTTATTATCCCCACGAACATCTTCCTCAGCGACATTATCCCCACGGACAACTCCCCCAACGACATTATCCCCACTGACATCTCCTCCAACAACATTGTCCCAACCGACACCTTCCCCAACGACATAATCCCCACCGACATCTTTCCCAACATCATCCCCAACGACATTATCCCCACTAACATCTTCCCCAACGACATTATCCCCACCGACAGCTTCCCCAACGACATTATCCCAACCAACATCTTCCCCAACGATATTATCCCCACCGACATCTTTCCCAACGAGAATTATCCCCACCGACTTCTTCCCCAACGACGTTATCGCATCCAACATCTTCCCCAACGACATTATCCCAACCGACATTTTCCCTAACCTTATTATCCCCACGAACATCTTCCTCAGCGACATTATCCCCACGGACAACTCCCCCAACGACATTATCCCCACTGACATCTCCTCCAACAACATTGTCCCAACCGACACCTTCCCCAACGACATAATCCCCACCGACATCTTTCCCAACATCATCCCCAACGACGTTATCCCCACTAACATCTTCCCCAACGACATTATCCCCACCGACAGCTTCCCCAACGACATTATCCCAACCAACATCTTCCCCAACGATATTATCCCCACCGACATCTTTCCCAACGAGAATTATCCCCACCGACTTCTTCCCCAACGACGTTATCGCATCCAACATCTTCCCCAACGGCATCATCCCTACCGACATCTTCTCCAACGAAAATTATCCCCACCGACATCTTCCCCAACGACATTATCCCCACCGACATCTTCACCAGCCACATTATCCCCAACGACATCTTCCCCAACCACATTATCTCAACCAACATTTCCCCAACGACATTATCTCCACCGACATCTTCCATAACGACATTATCCCAGACATCTTCCACAACGACATTTTCCCCACCGACAACTTCCCCAACGGCATTATCCCCACAGACATCTCCTCCAACGACATTGCCCCAACCGACAACTTCCCCAACGAAATTATCCCCATCGACATCTTCCCCAACGGCTTTATCCCCACCGACAGCTTCCCCAACGAAAATTATCCCCAACGATCTTATCCCCACCAACATCTTCCCCAACGACATTATCCCCACCGACATCTTCCCCAGCCACATTATCCCCACCGACTTCCCCAGCCACATTTTCTCATCCGACATTTCCCCCAACGACAGTATCCCCACCGACATCTTCCCCAACGAAAATTATCCCCACCGACGTTTTCCCCAACGACATTATCCCAACCATCTTCCGTAGCCACATTATCCCCACCGACATCTTCCCGAATCAGATTATCTCAATCGACATTTCCCCAAAGACATTATCTCAACCGACATCTTCCCTAACGATATTTAACCAACATTTTCGCCAACCACATTATCCCTACCGACATCTTCCTCAGCGACATTATCCTGACGGAAAACTTCCTCAACGACATTATCCCCACTGAAATCTCCTCCAACGACATTGTCCCAGCCGACATCTTCCTCAACGATATAATCCCAATCGACATCTTCCCCAACGTCATTATCCCAACCGACATTTTCCCCACTTATTATCGTAACCTTTGATAGGAATAAGCTGAACTTCGACTGTTGCATGCGGGGTGTTTATCATTCGATTTTCATCAGGTAGGAAAAATTCGTGAACACGCTCAAATTGGGTATTCTCACGCTACTTGTATATGTGCGTGTATGTACGGTCTGTATGTGATATGAAACGCAGGACAGCTAAATACAATGGCCAGATTAGGCATCAGTATCTAGTCATTATCGATAAAGATTTCCGTGTTCGTAATCAACAGATTTTATTGTGTTTTCCTATGTCATAAATACTAACACACGATATAAGAGTATAGTGTGTAACGTACCACATGACCTACATGTACATAGAAAACTTCTTTAATGACAATTACAAGCGTCTAGTCCGTCATTCATAATTCAGTCGTCGTCCATTAAAGAATATCCGCGTCCATATTCCAAAGACCTATTCCATATTCCATGTAACAGTATTAGCACCAAATAGTATACATAAACATAGGCTAGTTTACTGCAAGAGGGAAGCGGTCAACAGTTTTCAATGATGCCGACAAGACATCATGATGTTTCAAAAATATAAAATCCGTATCGCTGATCGGTATTCTTAATCCATAATAGTCATTGTAAAGTCGTCATCTAGAGAATGATGTATCTCAGTCACGCTTTGATTGCGCCTGTTCATATGAACGCCATGAGGATCTTGAAGTACAATGGTTCATACGGCCCCTAGCCCCAGGTTAAGCGGAATTAGACACAAGTTACGAAACGTAACGCCATAGATCTTGCACGTTACGCTCGTATTTTACTATCAGCATATCAGCATGCGATACGTCTCGCCAAATTTGAGAAACTTTGAGTGGAGGCGCTTGTTGGAATAAGTTTCTGCAACAATATTTTGTGACGTTGATTAAAATCGTCACATTTAACACAGGATCTAGCAAATGCTACTAGGCGAGATATGTATATACGTTTACGCCATATGCAGGCCTCTCCTCTTCCAGGGCCTTCCAGAGCTCGATTTCCCATTATATGACAGTGGGAGTGGATATACATATATGCTTTGTAGCAACTACTAATGACACAATTGTCGCAATAACACGGTCGGAAGGATTGGGACACATTGACCAGGTATTTTGGGGCATAGATCTGACGGACCCAAAGAGTTTGGGTCAAATTCCATTCTGACCTCAACAATTTGGGTGGTTTTGACCCAACTATTTTAGGTACGTTACGTCTATACCCAAACATTCTGACAAGGTATGACAATTGTGTCATTAGCAATTGTCAGGTCGCCAGCTAATGTCACAACTGCGTTGTGAGAATAACAGGAGACTGTCACTCAAAGAAATGGTAGCGAGCCTGTTGACGCTTGTCACAACTTGGAATCAGTAATTATTTGAGGCAAAAATATATCACACATGAGGTATGTCTAAATCTTTGATATACTTGCAATAGCAAATACTAATGACACAATAGTCGTAATTGCCAGCTAATGTCGCAATTGCGACAATAGCGGTTGAATCTGCATGCATTACGACATTAGCTGGGGACCTGACAACTACTAATCACACAATTGTCTCATTAGTAGTTGCTACAATGATTCCATAATGTGGAGTTAACGCCTATTCTCAACTGCTTAAAATGTAAGTCATATGGGGTGTTATTGCCCGCGTTGCTGACACTTTCACCTCTAGAGCCATAAACTTAACGAATGTTGTTTTTTTTCAGAAACAGCCAAGATGCTACTCAGATTAAAAGCAGCATATAAATGAGGTGGAAACGGATGCTGGTGTGCTGACAAGAAGTCATATGACCCTTCAGTCAAATAATCTGATAACCCATCCTGACTCACTTGGAAATTACCACCAATCTGTTTTATGAGTATTTTGTGTTTCCAGTTTAATATATCAAAGAATTTTAGTAAAGGTATTTCAACTGAGAAGGATCGAATGCATCCAAATTTCATCAGCGCGTTTCGCTATTTCACCGAAGGAGGTCATTAGCTACTGTAAATTTAAACGTACATACAACAGACAACACATGTACTAAGAAGTATAGCCCTATCAATTTACCCCACGTTCCGTGTTTGAAGCAATAAACCTGGGTGTGTCTACTTAAGGATAGCTATCCCCTTAGAGGCAGTTTTTGCACCCCCATGACAATTTGTCGTCTGTATCAATATACAAGATAACCATAATAAACTATATATTTTATGAAAGCATACATCATAGGGATTTGTATAACTGACGCTTCTACTGTGTAGAAAATATTCCAAGTTTCAAAAATTAAAATGAAAACAATAGAGTTCATTTTTCAATTGAAATTTCATGAAAACTGTTGGTCTTGTTTCAACGTTGATGGTATACCTTGGTAGGAGACAATTCGAACTAGTAAATTTTATCTCATCTTTTTTAATTTTTGCCTGGTTTGTTTTTATTGCTATTTTACTAAAATAAATTGAAAAAAATGTACTTTTTTACGGTCGTTTGTCTTAAAAGTTGAATAATTAAAAAACTAATCCGAACTTACAAAAAGTGAGATAAAGTTTACTAGATCACCTTATAAGTAACAAGCATGCCAAATTTCAAACGCGTAGCATAAATACTTTTCGAGAAATAAACGTTTAAATCTCGGATTTTGTACAAAAGTTAAAGGGTAGAAATCGAGCAAAATGTGTCCAGCTATACATCTGATGAATTGATCCCTATTTTTTGCTTGAATTCTGTTGTCAAATACGTCTTTAATCTGTCTAATGGGGCCTACTCGAATTCCTGTTTATTCTGGATAACTATTACACTAAGTTGTTTTCATCAAGTCGGTTTAAATTCCAATTTAAACTTAAAAAACCTGCTAAAACTTCTTCACACCTGTGTAGATTACTTCACGGCGGGTGTCTGAGTGAAGTGTCACTGTCATAATTAGAAACAAAAATAAGGATGTGTGCATGGTTTTGATCAGAAAGGGGTACATTAATGTGAATAAGTAGGAGTAATAGATAATTAGCTTACCATAATACTGCGGAAATGAGTTTTGGAAAGGGAAATTTAACAGACAAAAATAATAGTAGCCAAGCTAAGGCAATCTGTTTAATTGTTCCAGTGCCTCGGAAACTAAATTTTTAATCCTAATATTGAAGCACTTCTATTTAGGCACCGTTTCCAATTATCGTTCGCGAATAAGTAAGTAAGTTTATTTCCGTAAGCTACATGGCTTATTGGTATATTCTAGAGACATATACAGCGGAGAGTGGGCTGCTATTGTTTCACTGGTCTCTGATTTTCGTACATTGTTCTAAATATTTACCTAATTTAAGCAACTCTTTCACATTGTGTACAGATAAGAGTTGGATTAACTTAAATACAGAAGGTTTTTTCCAGTAATATTTCTTAATATATGAGACCCTAAACTGCTTATAAGCAGGACAAATAAGAATAAAATGATATGCATCTTTCACTAACTCAAGTTCGCACTTTTTGCATAATCTTTGGCTACGATCTGCCTTTTCATATCTTCCTTGTTGTATACATAATTTATGAGCAGACATTCTATATCGTGACAAATAATGATGATATCTATGTAATAATGGTTTCTGCAAATAAAATTGTAAGCAGTGAATATCTGTCAGATGCTTATACAAAAGACATTTGGACATCCCTTGCATCTTTGACCTTATGTCTTGTGTAAAATGATCAAATATTGTTTGTCGATACATTCTTAGAAAACGGGGCACATCATTAATATATTGGTTATTCCAGTATTCCATCAATCCTGTATTTTGCAACTCCTTTCTAACTAAATTAAGCCAATTATCCTTGTTGGGAGCATTAGTACATGTATCATGCATATCTTCATACACAGATCGAAGCAAACAGTTATCAGTATTGAGTAACTTTTCTTGGTCTTCTTTTTCTGTCCCTTTGCTGGCATTAGTACCTCAGGCTGCTAAATTATCCGATAGCACCGTTAAAAAACAAATACTGTCATTACTTGAGCACCAGTGAACAGATTTCTGTGGAGCAACTCTCTCCTCGCCTCTACCTCGTCCGCCATTTTTACCTACGAATGAATCGTTTATTTCGTCAAATTTTCTCGAAGTCGCGATTTTTCAAGGCGCGAGGAAATGGGTTTTTTTCTTCAAAATAAACGATTCGTTCGCGATCGATGTTCGAATGGGTTTTTTTCTGCTGGCAATCGTGTTTCAATCGAGAAAATTTTCTCGAATAAAAAGCGATATCGCGATTCAATGGTTTTTTAATCGAGAAAAAAAACCGATTGAAAAAAAACGATTGAGGATTATAGCCGAAAGTAGTGCTAGTCAGGGCTGTTAGGGATTTTTTGGTTCACATTCTTTCAAGAGCACCAAATTTGGCCCATATGTCGCCCATACCATACTATTTCGATTTTTGACGGGCGCCAACACGGGCGCCCCCTAGGGCCGCCATATTCGGCAAAATTCAATATGGTCGCCACCCGGGTTAGAGGTCAATCGTAGCTAAATAACTAAAAGGGCTAGAAATATGAACACTAGCACTTTTTAGTGGTTTTGGGGGTCGGAGAATCTGATTGTGATCTCATTTCAACGATTTGAGGTCAAGGTCACCCTTCAAGGTCACCCTAAAGGACATTTTGGGGACAAATCCGCCATTATCAGTGGTTTTGGGGCAAGATATATAAACTGCCTCATTCTATTGGTTTCCATGGTTGAGTAACCTGAATCTGGCCTTATTTTGGCGATTCGGGGCAATATTTCATTTGAGAGTCGCGGTAGAGGTCATCCGAACCAGAGGTCAATTGTAGGTGTAACAACAAAAGCACCACAAATAATACTAGAGGTTTGTGGCATTCGCCGATTCTGATCTTATTTTGAAGATTTGAGGTCACCCCATTTTGGGGTCAAAGGTCAAGAACAATCGAACGAAGATTATTCAGGAACAAATTATATTAAAATTCTTCGGAGATGACATTTGCTGACAAAATGCTATAACTGTGCCGCTACGCCGCTATGTGTATTTAAATGTTCGAAATACAATACAAAGACCGCTTTAGCAACAATATACCAATGATTATTAGTACCTATACCTTCTGGCTTGCGCTCTCAAGAAACTGTGAAATCGGGTCGCACCCAGTAAGGCTGTGGAAGAGGGGTAGTGCCAAGGATTTGACGGACCAAGATCGGAACAAATGGTATGAACTGGAATGTCACAATATATTTTTCCAGTACCGAAGTCCACCAAGAGTTCCGATAGACCGAGGGTCTCTAAAGACCGGACATCGCTGTCCATCGTGCGAACATAGGTTGAACTATTGTGAGGTGACAACGCCTGTTGAAGAACACGGACTCAAAACGGGTACACAGAAGGAGCTTTCCGCTCATGCCAGTCCTGGAGATCAGTGTGCTGATGAATGAGAATGGCTCCTTTCTGTTAGCATTTTTTAAGAAGCCGCTGATCCATTCATACTTCGGGATTTTAGGGGTTCAGGAAAAAGTATTGTGGCATTCCAGTCCAAACCATCTGTTCCGATCTTGGACCGTCGAAGTCCGTGGCACTACCTCTCTTTCACAGCTTAACGGGGTGCAAGACGACTTCACAGTTTCTTGGATGTGGCAAAAAACCCGCCTGGGCAGCCTGTACAAGCATATCGGACCCCACCGACACACTAGTGACTCTCACGCATGATCCTGACACTCTCGAGTCCGTGCATATGGAGCTTATAGAACGCTTCATCGTACTAATGTACAGCGAGGGACGTGGTGCAGCCGGTGTCAATGAGGCCAAGCATCACCTCTTCACTACTGCAACCAGATCGCTGGAAAACATCCCACCTCCCAAGCCGCGCTTTTGCAGCATGTGAAGCGAGCGCTGCTGCAAGCGAGTTTCTACTGGAGTCGCTTCACTCCAGCAGGAAGTCCCTGACTTCAGTGAGTGGAGCTGGCACAAAGATTGCACCAGCACATGGCAACCGCTATGGACCACTTCTATGGCATATGCCATTCTCATGCACTGCGGCTGGCTCAAGGCATGCACGGGAAGGTGCAAATGCAACTGTGCCGATGTCCGATACACGACCCTCTGCCAATGCGAAGGCGGGTGCGTTAATAACGAGGGCGGTGATGACAAGTATTATTTATTGCTGGCATCATAGAGCGCAAGCCAGAAGGCATAGGTAGTAAAAGGAATCATTGGTATACTGTTGCTTAAGCGGTCTTTGTTTTGTATTTTAAACATTTAAATCCACGTAGCGGCATAGTTATAGCATTTTGTCAGCAGATGTCATCTCCGAAGTATTTTAGTAACATTTGTTCCTGAATAATCTTGTTTCGATTGTTTTTAGTAGCAACTGTTGATCTTTGACCTTTAACTCTCAAATGAGGTGACCATGACCTCAAATCGTCAAAATAAGGTCAGAATCTAATTCTCCAATGCCACAAAACGCTATGATATTATTTGTGATTCTAGCCCTTTTGGTGTTTCCTATAATTGACCTCCGGTTGATCTCTGTTTCGGGTGACCTCTGTCGTGAACCTCACATGCAATATTGCCTCAAATTGTCAACATATGGCCAGATTCGGGTTACTCAACCCCGAAAATCGATAAAATGAGTTAGTTTGTATATCTCGACTAAAAACTACTAAAAATGACAAATTTGACCCAAAAATGACCTTTAGGGTGACCTTGACCTCAAATCGTTGAAATATGGTCAGAATCAGATTCCCCGACACCGATAACCACTAAAAAGTTGTATTATTCACGATTCTAGCCATTTTGTTGTTTTAAATACGATTGACCTCTAACCCGGGTGGCGGCCATAATGAATTTCGCCAATATGGCGGCCCCAGGGGGCGACTACCTTGGCGCCCGTCAAAAATCGAAAAAGTATTGTATGTGCGACATATGGGCCAAATTTGGTGCTTTTGGAAGAATCTGAACCAAACGGTCCCTTTTATGCCCTAACATCCCGGACTATGCGGCAAGGTTCAGCCTGACTGACCCGCATACACGTGCGAGTTTCTATATCACAAATACTTCAGTCAGACTAAGTTCGATCATTTTTCCTTCTTCCTTTTCCATTCTTCCTTGCCTTATGTAAAACTAAAGCGTGTTTCTGTTCAATTGGCGGTAGATTTCCTATATCTTATCGGATATCGGTCGATAGGTAGGGGCCTCATTGTCTAACACTAGACAGGTACGGTGGTGCAACATAACAGATTACCACCAAAGGTGAGTTATATTAGCAACGTCTATTTCTCAATAATGTTTGGAATTGTATTTTCTTTGCCGGCATATTTTGGTTTAGGGACAAGGTTACCGGAAAATCTGACCAATCAAATTTTCCTCGTTCTTGCCAATCTTTAGGCAATGAAAACTCACCACTTGTTTAATATAGATACGATGAGGATATTGAAAGAAATTGAAATAAAATATATATATAATTATAGCTTCATATTTACATTTATTTTGTACGTACCTGGTACGTTATTCGTTTTAATCAATATACTGTCCCCGGGGCTTATAAACCCAGTATGTAGTGCCTATAAATGAAATTACTAATCAAAACATTTTCGATATTCATTTCATTTTGTTGTATTTCTTAGGTGAATTCGACTTTATATTGGTCTATTTATATCACTCCAGTTGTGTTGCTTTAATCGCATGCCCATCAATTCGAGGTTGTGTTTCACGTTCTTATAACTGAACTGGGTTAAGCACCATTGACAGTCCTATTGACTACAGTAACTTGCAAAATAAATGTAAATATATATATAGTTTTTTGTTTGTCACTGTCTTTCTATATCTTCCTCCTGTCTATAGATTTTATGGTAACTTTCTTCTTCTTTGGTCCTTGTTCGTTCACATATACGGTGTCTATTTCTGTGGTATTTTTGCTCGCCACAACACGTACGGGAAATAGCAAGCGAAATTTCGAGAATTCATCATCTGATCATCGTCGTCAACAACCGCAGAAGCGACTATCTTCAGATAACGTTCCGGGCTGTATTATCAGCATCTTGTCTGAACAAACTAGTTGCTCTATGATGCCTAATGACGATGAAGAAGGTAACGGCATTATCTTTTGTGGGCCGACATGCTCGGTGTATACAACAACAACAACACTTTCGTGTTGTGCGTGTTGTGCTCGCGTGATGACATTTCTCTGCCCTTTGAAACAAGAATTTACGCTGCATAGCACTGCCCTATTGATATAGAGATCGTCTCTTGGGTTTTTATCAATCAACTTTTCACTGAACACGGAACCATCCGCTTTTACGCAATGTTTTTGGAAAACTCCATACTCCTTACAGTTTATGTTCTGAAATTATGGCTGTGGAGATAATCTCTCCGTATGCCTTGTCAATAAACGGTGGGTCGTAAAGCTTTGCATGGAAATTAACTATGGAGTTAACTATCCGTCTTATGTAAATATTATCAAAACGTAAACTTAAAATAAAAAATATTATAAGAAATAAACTTAAATATTTGTATACATATGCGAATCCAAACCGTTATATGCGATTCAATCACCATTGCGATATGTTTTTACGGGGCTAGTCCCGTAGGGACTAATGGTCCTGTCTTAAAGTGAAGAAAACTTGAGCACCGGCTCTGTGTCTTGCTAACACAGAAAAAGATAGAGTTCTTGCACGACAAGAAAGAGGTCTGAAACTTCCTTCTTTAGAGTGTCCAGGTTTCTGTATTTTTAATGTTCGTGTATAGTTTCAGGTCTGATATCTTCAAGTTACATTTGCATTTATCTAATTTTATGCGTGTATTTCTTAATTTTTCAGTGGCACTACTTTCCTACTCAAAATATGTCGTCTGCTAAACCACAGATTTTGAGAGGCGCATGTTGAGTGATTTTGTGGGGCTAACTCATTCTCATTAGAGAGCGTGTTCAAACAGTAATTTAGTATTAAATAATACCAGTATAGGTGTAATTCATTTTAGAAAACAATGGGATATTTCGCTTTGCCTGTATTCATTTACATTTTGATGAAATATGTGTGTCGAATTACAGTTTGGAATTTTCACCATTTAATCTCACCCCTCAAGACCCTCTCCATTATCTTTTTATGGTAAGTTTCTAAAATCCAGTGGTGGTCAAATCATTTACGTAATAATTTCCCTGTATTCATAAATGTTTTTTCCACATTCTGCTTCTGAAATATTCATGGAAAGATCTCTGCATATTACATGCACCCAATGTGTAAAACTATTTTTGTGCAGGAATGGTGACAGATGAGATAACGAGTGATGTCCCTTGATTGCACAGGAATACAAAGTTTTCAGCTATCTCAAAACATATATTTTAAAGTGTTAACGTTGTTACACTCTTCTATCGACTTTTATAATTGTTGCTGGACAACCCAAACTGCTTGGTGGAGATTTGTGAGACTTTGTTTTTCCGAGTTTGCGACAAAAACTTGAAAAGTTGACAGAACATAAAATAGGTAACGGAAACTGGACACTCATTAACATGGCGGCAGTAGGGACTGCCCTGCACGTTCTTATGATCATGTTGAGGTTTTACTCGACCCTAATGAATGCCTCTTCTATGGAAGAGCCCAGAATATGTTTTAAATACAAACTAGATCCTGGTGGGGAATGTATAACAAATCATCACTCTGGAAAACTCAACTGTGGCACTATGTTGGTGTGGCCTGTGGTTTAGGCGAGTAACAACAACAACACCGGTCATACCAGGACATCATATCGTTGGACTTTGCCTGCGATGTGACCCAATGCCATTGTACATGTCTTTTTGTTATTGTGTCACCAAACTAGCTGGGGACATTGAAGTCAACCCAGGTCCAATTCGGAATCCGTGCAAAGTGTAAGGGAAATGTGTTGCAGCAGGGTCCGAATTAGGAAATTTGTGATGACCTATTTTTTTTTCAACGAAAAAAAAAACCGCAGTTCAAATCTAACATCACCTGCTATTTATGAAGTTGGACAGCTATTTTTTTCTACATGTGCTAATCCACCAATAATGATAATACTGTATCAGGGCACACCGCCAATCTGCCATGTATCAATTTGTATTCCGGGAATGAACAACCATTCAAATATTATTTTAACGAAATATATTCCATCAGCCTGAAAGCTTCAAAATTAATTGATTTACAATCAAGGCTCGAATTAGGATAAAAAAATTACTGTCAATCCGGTACTTTGGATCTGTGGGGTTTTCGGACTCAGAATGATCATCGGATAAGTTGACTCTTGTAGCGAATCCATGCGTGCATACCACAAGTGCTTCTCTCTACCGTTCGATGTTCCACCCCAACCCGATATAGTATAGGGTTGGGGGTGGAACATAGAACGGTAGATAGAAGCACCTGTGGTGCATGCTTCCAACTTTCATATGTCTGGCTAATATAATTTTGCTTTATGGATGTACGTATAACTCAGAAACTCTAGCTGTGATAGGTGAATATACATGATATAGGGTAAGGGAGCGTGGCATTCCCATCACATTCAGCAACAACAATAAAAAAAACTCCTTAGCCGATGTTTTCGGGCTAGATGTACGTGATAAAATTAGACCCAGGGCAGGTGGCTGTCCCCTCTGCAGAGTGCACCATTGGCCTTTCGCCAGCGTCGATATAAACATGCAGCTTTTTTTATTCCATTACTGGTGACAATTTTGTTGGATAAATAAGCTGGGGTCTTATGAATATCTTTGCACCAAAAATATGTCACATTCTAACTAGTAAGTCCCATTATTTCACACAAATGATGCACCCACCAAGAAAAAATCCACTATCATAAGTTTGTGGAGCAGTCGTTATCTACTGCTAATGTTGATTTCCTATGCAATGTTTGCCAGTGAACCACATCGTGAAGGAGAACAGTAAGTGCTCCCTTGTCATGGCGCGCTGTTCAGTGTGGTCAGAAATTGCTCCACAACAAATGTTTACGGTAAGGAAACTGAATTTCACCAATTCTGACAAATAGTCGTAAAATCAACTCGTCGGAAAATACTATGTTTAGCAAATATCTGAATTGCTTCATGGAAATCCAAGCATTTGAAATGGTCGATAGCTTTTTCAATGGTGTAAATACGGATGTCGTCTGCTTCATTTGGTCGAGAGAAATGTGTGAAACTACAAATTGTATGGCTCTTCGCCATGGGACTGAACATCAAAGAGTTAGTGGAATTATTCCAACAGCCTATTCAACATTTAACTAGCCCCGTTTCAGTGCCTAAGGCTCTAGTTTTAATATAAATATGAAATCACTGCCATGAATATTCTTTTTATCAATAAAAATAACTTGATGCTGATTTTTCAAACCTATTCACATCTCACTAGACTGTACCAAAACATGAATGGAAACCCTTTCCTAATATATGTTTTACTATAATAAAATATACATATTTATTTGCACTGTTTTTCACCTTAATTAACCTAGAAATTCTCGGCAGGTGGGCTAAGCTGTTCTGGGTTATCGCCAGGCGCTCAGTCACACCTCTATCAAGTCTGTGCCACAATCATTCTGATAATGCAATCAACGACGAACACAAATCCACTTATGACCTATACTAAATGGCATTAGTATATATATTGAAAAAAACAAAATATTGTGACTATCACCCTGTATTGTTTATACCAAGTTGTATGAATATATGAGGAAATTATCGGACGTATGAAGGGATTGACTGAACATTAACACATTGTCGGCTCACACGATTTTTACATAAACATGTAATTTTGTCATATACGCTTCGCCAGAGTAAATCTGAGCGCGGACGTCACAGGAAGCATGGTGCACGTATGTGTACAGATATTTCTAGCGTACGCTCTACTTCGGCTCGTAGGAGACTATAGATCGTGAATCATATATATTATCCGGTTATCTTACGCATTTTATACAGTATAGTATCGTAATATAGGTTTTCCATCGACAAATCCGCAACCAACATTAAATGTAGTTCCCAGTTCGCGGATAGAGCGGTGTAGGCCTACGACGGCAACACGGCCTATGTGTCAGATATCACTCCGCCTCACCATTCTCTCGCACCTTGAAAAAAACCCCGATTCCCTCGCGATTGAAGATTCGCGATCAAGAACGGATCGCGTATGGGTAAACGATTCAAAAACGATATCGCGAGAGAATGGTTTTTTTCAGAAAAGGCTCAATCGTTTTTTCTCATTTTTTTTCTCGATATCCTCGCGACTGATTCACGAATGATCCTTTGTCAATCGAGAAAATTGAAGAAAAATCGCGACTGAAGAAAAATCGAATTATGGAAACGATCCCGTATAATTTTTATTTCATTTTTACAGCAAATGTTAGAGGAAATAGTGAATATTTGAATGAAGAAATAAAAAAAAAAGACCAATTTTGACCCTCTAAGGGGATAGCTATCCTTAAGATCTGGTTTCGTCTTTGTGTACACGTTGGCTTAGGTACAAGGCCAACCGTGATACAGTCACCCATCAATCTCCAGAAAATCTTCGTCGAATGCAGACAATTGTGATAATAATCGAATACAAGAGGCCATACTAATGTAAAACAAATATAACGAACTATGGATTTTGCACTTGAACATGTCTTACCCGCAATGTCATCTGTTATTTTCAGACCAGGAAGTTAACATACTTTATTATATACCTATAACATTTTTAGTATGTAAATGTTAGGAAATCAGCTGGCCTAATATATTTCGATATCAGGCCCGGCTATATCAAGCCCGTCTGACGTCAAATGCTGTCGGTTGCCAGGCAACCTTCCCACCGGACTACTTGTCAATCGGTGTCAACAAACATGGCTGAGTCGGAGTTGAACACCATCGACCAGCAACTTCTGTATCAGTTATTTGATGAACCGATGGACTTCAAACCAAAACCGGTAACAGAAGATGTACGTCGTTTTATAAGCGAACAAGAAAAGGTGAGCACTCGACGTTGCACAAACCGAGATGTGAATAAATTTCATGACTGGTTTGTGAGAGAGCACTTCGAACTGCGGGATTCTGCAGAAATTCCACCGTCTGAGCTCAACGAATATCTGTCATCGTTTATAATATCTGTTCACCGAAAAGATGGTCAGAATTTTGAACCGGTTTCTCTCACAAGTATGAAGAATTCTCTTGAGAGGTACCTGACAGACCGGGGATATGAATGCAGTTTGAAAGATCGCAAATTCCACTTATTCCATCAAGCACTTGCAGCAAAACGCGTGGAGCTGACGAAACAGGGTAAAGGAAATAAACCTAATGCCAGCGAGCCACTCACCGCAGAAGAACAACACCAATGCTGGGAGAAAGGATTATTCGGGGCCAGTGATGGACGCACATTACAATGTACATTGTGGTTTCTCTTCACATTACACGTTGGTTTGCGCGGAAGGGACGAACACAGAAGGTTATGCTGGGGTGATATTGCTTTGAAAGGTGACGATGTCAATGGGGAATGGCTCGAGTTTAGTTGGACCAGGTAATTCAATTATTTTATTGTACTGAACGCTTGTTAGTTGCTGTAATATTTATGCACCATTCCTGTCATTCTGTCTTTCCCTTTCTGATATCTCTACTCTCTTTCAAGTACGTTTCTCCCTTTTATACCTTTTTCTATCTGCTAATCTTTTAAACTCTTCCCCAGCTCCACCCTGCCTTTTGTCCCCCCCCCCCCTATCAAGAATAGAACCCCTGCATCCTTGAGCTTGTCGTAGGAGGCGACTATAACAAGAGAAGGCCACAGGGGCTCGATACCGTTGTTAATTGGTTAATTAGGTTGATTACAGGGGGGAGGGAGGGGGGTAGTCGAGGTAGGGAATAAATGGAGAAGGGAGGACAATCAAGTGATTGCCATCGCCTCACCATACTGTTATATTTCTCGATCATCTGTTAAAAGGGAAGTTTATATGATTTTCGAAGGCAAGAGGATAAGTGGTTTGGGAGCGTGGTGAGGCAACGGCTCCGACTTGATTGTCCTCCATTCTCCATGTATTCCCTACATCTACCTCCCCCCCCCATAATGAACCTAATTAACCAATTAAAAACTGTAACGAGCCCCTGTGAGGAAGATGTGATGTAGCTGAAATATTGCTGGAGACGGCGTTCAAGTCTAATTCACTCACTCACTGCAATAAACAGATCTACATTGAAGAGACCATTCTGATAGATTCTGTTCCCTTGGGGATAATAGAATTTTAACATGATATAACATAATAACAAGCAGAATGGTACCCAAATGGGTTTTCAGTGTGTGCTACCTGTAGTATAGGCTACATGTTTAATTAGAATTGAGCCTGAGTGTCATCATATCATTAACACAAGCATGCATATCATTCTGAGTGAGGAAAGTCAATAAATAATGCTTTTGTGAATCACAAATTTATATCCCCATATTCATATGAATGCTTGTTGAATTATTCAAGCTATACTTGCACTTCTTATTCCTAGGGGATCAAAAATTCGGGATGGACGTGACGAATCTCACACTGACAGACGTCAGACGACACCAACATGTTACGCAACTGGTGATGAAAGATGCCCAGTGGCTCTGTACAGGGAGTTCTGCAAGCACAGACCAGCCAAGGCTCTCTCTCCTGGCTCGCCCTTCTATCTACAAGTAATACCGGAACAACGTTTGGCATCGGCTGAGTGGTACTATTACACCCCATTGGGTAAGAATAGTTTGAATAGCCTTCTGAAGTCAGTGTGTATAAAAGCTGGGTTTCCTGGAAGGAAGACAAATCATGGATGTCGCAAAACCTCCGTCCAAGTTTTGAAGAAGGCTGGCATTGAAGATCGTACATTTATGAAGATTACCGACCATAAGAATATTCAGAGTCTCCAGGCCTATGATGAAGGAATATCACCAACTGAACATCGTAAGATTTCCCACAT
Organism: Hanleya hanleyi; assembly: GCA_036873755.1. NCBI lineage: Eukaryota > Metazoa > Mollusca > Polyplacophora > Lepidopleurida > Hanleyidae > Hanleya > Hanleya hanleyi. The sequence goes on along the minus strand of JAVTVY010048128.1, from coordinate 3,847 downwards.
TCTAGATCAACGCCCTCTTCCGTCATCCAAAACATCTACAGTAACAACCTCATCTTCAGTTATTTCCCTTCACCGGTGCCCAAGAGAAGAAGGATTCTTGCTCTTCCAGACAGTGATAGTAGTCAGGAAAACTGAATATAGTATATACGGCACATGTATATAAAGCCTGTTGGACTCTTCCTCATCATCATCTTCACGCATAAGTCAAATATATCTTGAATTCATATCGAGCACCTCTCTTTGTTTTGTAGTGTTGTGCGAGATCATGACACAAATATGCATTCGACCTGCATAATGCTTTCAGCCAAAGTAGTGTATAAAGAGTCTTTAAAGTCACTGGCGCCTCACTGCGCATGCGCAGAACTTGGTTTGACGTCATAAGTGTGGATGTGCGCATGCGTGAGTGATGTTGTGGTGGAGGTGGGTACAAAATGGCGGATACTCACCTCCCACCACACAACCACACAGGCCGCCATTTTGTACCCACCTCCACCACACCAGTGCACTGACTGACACCGGTGGTGGAGGTGGGTACAAGATGGCGGCCTGTGTGGTTGTGTGGTGGGAGGTGAGTATCCGCCATTTTGTACCCACCTCCCACCACTCTTCATCAATTGACTGGAGGTGGGTACAAGATGGCGGTTTGGTTTTAAGGGTGGTGGGAGGTGAGTATCCACCATTTAGTGTGACGTCATAAGTGTGGATGTGCGCATGCGTGAGTGATGTGTGGTGGAGGTGGGTACAAGATGGCGGCTACTCACCTCCCACCACACAACCACACAGGCCGCCATTTTGTACCCACCTCCACCACACAGTGCACTGACTGACACCGGTGTGGTGGAGGTGGGTACAAGATGGCGGCCTGTTGTGGTGGTGTGGTGGGAGGTGAGTATCCGCCATTTTGTACCCACCTCCACCACACATCATCAATTGACAGGAGGTGGGTACAAGATGGCGGCTTGGTTTTAAGGGTGGTGGGAGGTGAGTATCCGCCATTTTGTACCCACCTCCCACCACTCTTTTGTACCCACCTCCCATCTCTCCCACCACACATTGGGAGGTGGGTACAAGATGGCGGCTTGGTTTTAGGGTGGTGGTAGGTGGGTATCCGCCATTTTGTACCCACCTCCCACTACCATTTGGAGGGTGGTGGGAGGTGGGTATCGCCATTTTGTACCCACCTCTGTGGTGGGACAAGATGGCGGCTGTGGGTGGTGGGACAAGATGGCGGATTATAGAAAAACGGATAAAAGGAGTCGATTTTTAGGGTAGGGAGTATTCATTGCACTACTTTTGCGGAGCACTGTGACTTACCTGACCTGACCAGCCAATCAGAAGCGAGAATTTTGACCTCGTCTGCCTGTATGGAATGCATGTACTGACTTGGTTCTGGGTTTTTTCCATCACGGTTGTGCGCAGGTGTATGACGTCACTTCCGGTCTGCGTGAATCGGGCGTGACCTGGGACTATGGGATGCATGTACTCACTTGGTTCTGGGTATTTGTCATCACGGGGAGGTCACGTGATCAGTTCAAGGTCATATCCATTTTTTTTCCATCACGGTTGTGCGCAGGTGTATGACGTCACTTCCGGTCTGCGTGAATCGGGCGTGACCTGGAAAAAGGATTGATCTGTAATCTGTGTTGTTGTTGTTGTTGTTGTTGCTCCCTTTTTTTTGCACTAACCCATCAGAATAGTACGTATCACGGACTACACCCGTAGAGCTACATCTGGTCTATAAAACATGTCCCTCTGGATCCCACACCTTCATTTCTACAGAGCCATGGCGGAGATCCAGCCCCACGCGACTCGCATTTTACAGTATGCCACCGTGGTGAATTCATTCACGGGTTACCGAGCAGTGGTCCGGTCCATGTTTGCAGATGGCGACGACAACGAGGGACGACGCCAGATCCTGAACGAGTTCACAGAAGCGGTCCTCCACAGAGTGCACTCGATGGAGAGGCGTGCCATCACTCACCACTACTGGACTATGACAGCCATCCTTGATGCTCGCGCTATGGACCAGGAGCGCTCACGCCGGAACCAGCGCCGGCTGGTTGGCCTCATACTAGTCTGTGCCCTATTCACCCTGGCGCTGTGGTATTGACACTATAAATACAGGGGATGAGACAGAGTGTGTGTCATTCTCCCTTCGACATTTACAGCAAGCATGTCAATGTACCTACGAGCCATCCTGCCTCTTACACCCAGTGTGAGGTTATACATTTATCAAGATAAAGTCACCCTGGTGAAAGACGATCAAGCTATTTACTGGACGCCCGCTGAGAGGCTATCGAATCCGGTGACACTACAGCGTGATGGGTGGACTAAGTTTAAACGGGTGTTGAGCGGTGAGTTGGACGGAGACCTCATCCACCTGGACAACGCCATCTACGTATATTCCGTACCGCCCGTCCACATACGTCTGGGCCGGTACCAAGAGCCTACGCGAAGTATCAGCCTAACTTCCTCTGTGTGGTCAGCCTTGGAGAAAATAGTGCCTATTGTGGACCAGTTATTTACACCGGACGACCGATCACCCGACCAATTGGCATGGGCTCGTGCTATGGAGGACGCCCTGGCTGAACCCCATGAACAACTACATGAACCCGACGACGATGCCATTGATTACCCCGCTAGACTCAGTCAGCCCAATGACATGACCACCTGATCCTTTGATCTCACGGGGTTCTCCCTATAAATACGAGAGACAGTGAAATCTGGTACCATTCACGTACTGACCATGACGGAGCATATAGTACTGGCGTATTTCAGCTTGACCCCCGAGGTTTTCCTGCACGTGTATGCGGATAAGGTCGATATCATGGAGGAGGTGGTGGGAGACACGGACCCTACACAACCGTGCCCGGCTCACATTCGTCTGTCCCGGGAGGGCTGGACCAAATTCAAACGGGTGTTGTCTGGTGAACTGGACGGCGACCTCATCCACTTGTGTCACGATGTGCACATCCGACGCGGCCCTTTCTTTGCTCAATTGGCTCGGCTAAATGGAGGTACAATGCATTTTACCCTTCACCCTGATCTATGGTCTGCATTGGAAGATGCCGTGGTGGATGTGGATGAAGTGCTTATCAAGCGGTCATCAGACGAGTTGGACTGGTCATTTACCATGGCCACTGTGGAAGTCCACGAAGAAAATCAGAAAGAAACTCCGGCCCAAGATATACCTGTTATAAATAAACGATAGAGCCAGGGTCCATCATCATTTTGTCACCATGAAGCGCTGGGAGAAGGTGTTGGATAACTTATACTACAGTCCCGACAGTCCGGCAGCCTATAGTGCATTGTCGGCTCTCTATCGAGCGGCCAAACCCCAGGGGGTACAACGTGCCCAAGTCCGAGATTGGTTAAGAAGACAAGACACCTATACCTTACATCGATCTGTCCGTCGCCATTTTCTACGGAACCGGGTCATCGTGGGAGGAATAGATGCCCAGTGGCAAGCGGATTTGGTGGATATGAGCGCCTTTGCCAAACACAACGATGAGAATCGGTATATCTTGACGTGCACCGATATCCTATCCAAGTATGCATGGGTGGTACCCATCCGGACGAAAACGGGGCAAATCTCATAGCGGCGTTCAAAGACATCTTCAAGACCGGGCGCAAACCTTTGTATTTGCAAACCGACGAAGGCATGGAATTCCTCAACAGACCGTTCCAAGCCTTTCTCAAGAAACAGAAGGTGTTTTTCTTCCATACGTACAACGAGACCAAGGCTTCCGTGGTGGAGAGTTTCAACAGGACATTCAAAGGCCGCATGTATAAATATTTCATAAATATTTCACCTATAAGAATACAAGGCGGTACATCGATGTTCTCC
>JAVTVY010048127.1:0-23829 GCA_036873755.1 Hanleya hanleyi | reverse complement strand
CTTAATCCATAATAATCGTTCTAAAGTCGTTATCTAGAGAATGGTGTGTCTCAGTCACGCTTTGATTGTGACTGTTATATGGAATATGGAATAGGTTTTTGGATTATGGACGCGGAATGAACTATTTGACCGATTAAAGACAGTATTTTGTTCAGTCCGTTTATACGACGATTTCAATCTTAATGAATATACGAAGTAAGACACAGCTTCGGCAGCCTAAAACAATAATATACTGAACAAGGGTCGAAATTGGCTTCAATATACGCCCGCACAGGACATCATTTGCCCTTAATGTATTTACGGACACAAAAACAATCGCGATTTTTGAGTCATATTGACTTTGACCATTGATCTTTTTTGGCACGTGACACATCGACTTTCCTGACATGAACAACAATCGGCTTTCAATGATCTTCTGATTTTGGTGTCACAGTGAACTTGAACCTTGACCTTGACCTAAATTTTTATTTTTTATCCCTGATTTTTGGATCTCAGTGACCTTGACGTTTAATATTGACCTAAATTTTGACCGTGAGAGATCGTCTCTTCGTAATGTACGTACTGACACAAAAAATGGGACTTTACAGATTTCTAGATTTTGGGGTCGCAGTGACATTGACACCCAGTGTATCCACTCACAAAAAGTTGCAACCGTGGCTAAAAAACTGTCACAGATATATACCAAACACGAACGGTACAATGATCTCATGGTAAGTGATTTTTGACCTCTCAATTTGACTTCCATTCTGGTACGCGACGAATCGCTCTATCTTAAGGTATCCACTCACCAAATATGGGAAACAAAACTGTCTCAGATATAGAACGGCCACTAGGTAAGGACGGACGGCAGCTGCCATCAATTAATACGTCCGCTTTTTGGACGGGCATACAAACACGATGTTAAGAAAACAGATATCAGTGATAAATCTAGGTATATATGTTTTTATGAACGCATTACTCCATTAATGTATTGTTCAACCCTACCTGACCTGGGAATTGGGGGTGTTATGGTCCACCCTTCCAAATTGTTCACCCCAGCTTCGGAACGAAGAGAACAGCATATTTTTTCCAATTATTATGTTTTACGTGAGGAGTTGTTCATCATAGCAAGGTATGATTACTTTAAACAAATTTAATATTTCTATAAGAAAAGATGATATACATGCATTCTGCATTAATCCGAAGTATCGTTTGGGCACAGGGAATAGGTGCAGGATTTGTCCGAATCAGGTGTTGTCTGAAATTCTGTCGTCGTTTGACACATTATTCATTCTGCAGAGCATAATCAGTGTAAATATAACTCACCAAGCAAAACTGACTCGAAAACCAAAACCAAATGGCTTTCTTTAACACATTTCCCGATCGCTGCTGCCATGTTTATACACAGGTCAAGTTACATCGCAGCGATCTGACTAATTACATGTATACTATCGTACAACAAACAAACACAAAGCGACCACGAAGTGTCGGCTGTCTCTTCTTAAGAATGGGGCAAAGTTTTTTAATAAGACCTTCCATTGAAATTGAAATATCCCGAACAAAAGACTTACAATACAACTTGCAACATAAACTTTGTCGGTTATATTTTGTCAAATCGTTTCCAAATAGTAGTAATTTTTTGGTATTATTTGGTGATTAGTCGGAGATCTGTATTTCGATTCGATACACTGTCAAGTCACATGACCTGTGTATTATCATGGCAGCAGCAATAGGGAAATGTGTGAAATAAAGCCGTTTGCTTTCGGTTTTCGATCCCAGTTTATTTGATGAGTGTGAGTTAAATTTATACTGATTATGCTCTGTGGAATATATAGTGTACCAGGGAAGCTTCATGTGAAAGGTGCAATTGTAGCATTTTCTATGTTAGAATGATGAATTTCAGTTCTCTTGCGTCGTGCAGACTGCATTTCTATTTACGCCAACTTGTCGGACTGAAAAAAAAAAATACGAAAACCTCAACTTTTGCAAGGTGTCCTGCGAAAGCGGAACGGAATTATACGCTGGACTATATGACAATACATCGGTTAAAATTTCTACTTTTGATTGCGATGAGCCTTGTGAAAGTTCGGCAAGACCATCTGTAGTTCGCTATTGTTTTCTAGATGGTCACCCCCATAATGGGACCATTAAGCTATAACCCTTCAGATATTACTGAAAAAAAAATTAAAAAATAAAAATGTAGTAAATTTCGCACGACAACAAAATATCAGACAACAGCCGATTCGGACAAATCCTGCACCTATTCCCTGTTGTTTGGGTTAATGTAATCTTATTTTTGCTGTGATGAGAAACACCTGCTTTGTGGCTCTCGTCGTTACTGATTACTTTTACATTGCAAGCAGCGGTCATTTTCAGCATGTTCTTTGTTTCTCTCCCTACATCCCTTGATGACTTCTTGTCTTCTTGATGACGTATATTTCCATTGTGAAAATTTGCAGCACAGACTGTCATAAATTATCGACTGAAATTGTGGTTTGAGGGCAGCTTCCCGATAAACTCAACGTTTTATTTAAATTTCTCGGTACATTTCGTAGTTCATTCAATATCTGTACAAGCGCTATATATTAGAATGAATAAATAACAATGACAGAGGAGAGGGAGAAGAATCAAATATGTACATGTTTGTCGGTATGTTTGTGGTCAGGTTACACTGGTAGAAAGGTGTTCATTGTTGATTGTTTGTCGTTTTGTTTCTTAGGTTTAGCTCGTGAGCCTTGCCACCTAAAGAAGCTTAGACAGAACGACAGAAGACCAACCGGGAAGGCCATGAACAAACAGTCGAGACGAAGCCCTGGGAAGAGGGAACAGAGGGCACAGAGGGCAGGTAAAGTTTACCATTAAACCAAATCCTTCACTTCAATTATCTGTAGTAAATCGAACTAACTATTCTACGGATATGGATATGTCTCCAATATTTGGCGGAAACAAATGACCTACATTGCCGGAAAATCTTCTGCGATCTGTCAACTCTCACGCGGTGGGTGATAAACACATGGAGCGAGGCACACTTTTGCACGAAAACGTGTCTTTTCGGAAGATCGATCTAAGCACAGCACACTTATGTAACACTTGTAGTCCTTCTGACGGGGATATCACCCGTTAATCCTTCTCCTACTCTCTGGGATTTGCCTGACGTATGCAAACCGTAAGGGAAGATAACTCGTGTTTTCCCGACAGAATCCGACACCAATCTGGCACCGTATCGTAGTTCTGCACAATTGACCCGCTTTTGTATACACAAGCTGTTTTAGAGCGAAATTTTAACTCATTTTCTTTCATCAGACAAATTTTAGCCACATCTGAACACATTATTCAAATTCTGTTGAAAAACATATGCTAAACATGATCATGTTTTCGTCGGCCATGTGTAAGCATGCTGTGTTTTATATTCGCTCCCTGAAATCTTCGGGAATATGCCAAGAACACAGACGAAATCAAAAAATAATTGCAAGAGTCTCCTGATTTCAAAATCAAAATGACTGTCACCTTGGATATGGCCGCCATCCCAGAATAATTTATGTTGTACCTCAGCAAATTTTACTAAGCCCCCCGCCCCACTCCCGATCAGCTGGGATCAAACGGTCCTGCACAGAATGATAATTGAAAGGGCATGGGAATATCAGCATAACTGTGGATATAGAGACTTGGGGAGTTTGTGACAATTTCAAATGTCATTTAGGAATTTATCCCCTATTTTTCAACTAGCAGGCGTGTGTGGAGGCTTAGAATGTCTGGTGGCTAAGTGTGTCCGTGTCGTATCTTTTAACCCAGCTAGGACACCTTTCTCTACATTGGGAATAAGTGTCCGTTGTTGGTTCCAATAGAAAAGTGTATGAAAAGGGACGTTAATTACCAGATCATTCTTGCCCATCGCACTGGTCTCCACTTCTTGACCAATCCCGAACAAGGTTATGCTTTTATCCTACTATGTCTTTGGGCACCTTTTGCACACGGCCACCTTCGATGTTTCAGTTCTGTTATACCCAAAACTTCGAATGTAGGCCCCATCAATTGCAGCGGGGAATGTACTGACCCTTGTAAGCGAAACAATGAAAACCCCTTAAACTTCGCACTTAAAGTTAAGGGTGCAGTCCACAGTAGGCCCCTCGTTGCTAGAAATAGACCCTTGGTATAGCCCTTCCGTCTTTCTGAGATGCCAAACCATCCAGAAAACCCATATAAAAGTATATATTTTCTTCATGGGAATGCTCATACCATTAATTCAGCATACAAGCCAGTTATGCAAATTCAACCCGGGATAAATTTTCTTCCCTCGGAACGTACTCCATATTTTCTGGGAAATCTATTAAAATGACCCAAAATACGCCATATTTCGTCCATTTCCTGGAAAAATCTTGACAATCGATTTCAATAAGAGTTCGTCTAAGTGTTCCCCGTCTCGAGGCGAGATAAAAAAGTTTTTCAAAATATGGGGTCGACCATGCCGTTTTTTGTCACATATTCCATATGTAACATAACCCTATTTTTAAACACCTGAAAAACGTACGAAACTGAGGCTGACGAAGGTTGACTTCGCGGCCCGACTCGCCATATAGCTCAGCCGAGCCACCCATCCGCATATGTCATTTTGAAGGAATGGTAGTACCCAGAAGCTTGGTACTATAAATACTGGTTACCAAAAAGGGAAGGATAATTATCATGTGGTCAGACCCGGACGGTCTGCTGTATTAAAATTTTTGAGGGGGACCAATAATCCGAAACTATGGACTACTCCCTATATGACTAAGGCGTATTTTATGGAAAAAGTGTTGGTAGCTCACAATAGTCTGCGAGAGAATACGAGTACACTAGTATATCACACTTGCCATATAAGGGCTTTTTCGTTGGATATCCGTTCCTCCCCTTTCCCCCTACCCCATCTTTGTTTTGGTGTGTTTTACCATCTGAAGTCGACATTTCGAGATAAAACCTCAAATATTATCGTAATAGCCATGAGGATGGGTTCGCAGCAATTGTCCGAATTATAATCTCACTTTCTGGCTTTTAAACCATATCAGATGGGCACGGAATATGTAAAAATAACTGGAATTATGGTCAAATTGATGTTAAATTTGTAGTTTCCTCCGTCTGGTAAATATCGAAAATTCTCTCAGAATCTTCAAAAATAATGGCTAATACGCAAATAACTGTTACCTATTCAGCGTATTTAATATTGTCCGTGAGTTTTACGTTGGGAAATTTTAGATGCCATAGTCGCCCCGTTCAAAGGGAGGTAAATCTGTATAGTCCTGCTTGGCAACATATGTTATCGGCGTAGTTGTTCTATGTTTCACTTGAACATTTCTAAATATTCTGCCCGACATTCGAAAGATCTGAAAGCGTACATTAAAATGGTATAAAACTGAACAATTTGAGCGAAAATGACAAGGCAAATGGCTTATTAAAAGTCAGCAGAGCGTATCATACGTCAGAGTATATTTTTACTGTATATAAGGTATTGCATATAGGGTGCAGTCCAAAGTAGGCGCCTCGTTGCAAGAAATAGACCCTTGGTATAGCCCTTCCGTCTTTCTGAGATGCCAAACCATCCAGAAAACCCATATAAAAGTATATATTTTCTTCATGGGAATGTTCATACCAATAATTCAGCATACAAGCCAGTTATGCAAATTCAACCCGAGATAAATTTTCTTCCCTCGGAACGTACTCCATATTTTCTGGGAAATCTATTAAAATGACCCAAAATACGCCATATTTCGTCCATTTCCTGGAAAAATCTTGACAATCGATTTCAATAAGATTTCGTCTAAGCTCTCCCCGTCTCGAGGCGAGATAAAAAAGCTATTCAAAATATGGGGTCGACCATGCCGTTTTTGTCACATATTCCATATGTAACATAACCCTATTTTTAAACACCTGAAAAACGTACGAAACTGAGGCTGACGAAGGTTGGCTTCGCTGCCCGACTCGCCATATAGCTCAACCGAGCCACCCATCCGCATATGTCATTTTGAAGGAATGGTAGTACCCAGAAGCTTGGTGCTATAAATACTGGTTACCAAAATGGGAAGGATAATTATCATGTGGTCAGACCCGGACGGTCTGCTTTGTTAAACTTTTTGAAACTATTTTTTAATCCGAAACTATGGACTACTCCCTAAAGGACTCGACCACTCAGAGTGGCGTATGTGACAACCATATTTTAGCAGGGGAGTAACAGGATTCATACATTTCACGCCAATCGTCATATTAATGCGGACGTATACAATCATGTATTTACGCCTCTATTTCCACCGTTATCTCTTTTATTCACTACACTAATTTCCAAATATATTTGTGATTCGTCGAAGTTCCACTCGTATTCCCCCTCCATTATCATTTTGGTACCCCATTTGATAGCTTCCTCGTGGCTAATAATATTTTCAATTTGAAGCTAACTGACCGTCTTCAAACTTTCGCTGTGAATATAATCAATTCCCATCTCATGACAAGCACGTGATCGTAAAGCCGTTTACCTAGACTTCTTCCGCCGATATCTCTTGAAGCTTTGATCTGATCGAAGTTCTGTACTACAGAAAAAACTGATATGTTGTCGTGGTGCGATCTTTTGGTAAAAAAAAATTCTGAAATTCGCATGTCCTGTTTGGCTTCTGTTATAAGAGCACCCACTTTAATCAGATATCTTACACTTGGATCAAAGTACCTAACAACTCCTAAACTCATGGGTATAGCCATTACAAACCCTATACCGGGTACTTTCTGAAACATATCCCGAATACGGACTGCCATTTGCCTGGGTGGAATTGGCTCGACATATTGTTCGAGGTCTCCTAATAATGCATCTATTAACATAGTCATCCCTCTTCCAGTAGGGCCAGCCACCTTTTAATCGTAAATGAATGCCATGTTCGGACTACGGTCCAAGGATTTAAATGGACCACCCACGATCCATGGACAGTTCACTTACGTCCATGAAGGTTCCTTGTACGGTACACGGTCTGTGGGCCGTACATGGAACGTCCAATTATGGTCCTTGTCGGGAATGGCATACATCTCGAGCTATCTGTTCGAGATAGTCCAATTAACTTCCAATCAATTTAGCATTGATAACGCATCGAAATATTTCCGACCATTGATATTTGGCTGGTATATCAAACACTTATATTTGCAGCGCGCATTTAATTTCAGAAATAATGTGATAACCTTTCAAACAGGGGGGATTCAGATAATTAATGACCATGTAAACAGATATTTGGACAATGAAGAAATTATGGCCATTACAGCTAGTTTCTACATTCTATAAATTTCCATTTCAAAGATACAAGATGCAAGATCCAGATCTTCACAATTTCAAATGTGAAAATGAAGTATATTTTAACCAAATCAAGCTGCCCAACGTTCACCCAAACCTAAATATATTTGTTGTCCCTGTGACTAGGGAGCTCAAACTTATAACAGTACATAATCTTAACACACACTACCTGCAAATGCAAACAAATCCAAGATGACCGGAATGATGACGTCACAGTGTATCCAGATTCCGAGAGGAATGTTTTCGCCCGTGCTCCTAGTTCGACCTTTTATATTTTTATTTAAGCAATTTCCTTCTCAAACACTGCACGATAAATTAGTAAATAATTATCTGATTTGAAATAAAATAGTTATTGCGCACTTTTTAAACAGAAAAGCAGACAGTTTGAAGAAAACCCCTGAAACATTTCTTTTCTGCTAGTCCACATGACCGCCAGTTTGAATTGATCCATGCTCCGTTACTCTGAGGTTATGAAAATATGCTGAAAGTGACCCCAACATAAATATTGAACAATGTGTACATAAACATTACATATTCTAAGGTTCTATGTGTTGCTCATTATTTGTGTAACCATATCTCCCAATGGTATGTGTACATTGTTTAGAAGGAAGACACACTGACCCACCTCTGCCTCGCCTTCACTCACCTCCCCTCCTCCGCCCACCTGAGTTCACTATTACAACAAATTTACCCTTGAAAAACATGATGGCTTCAGGGTTGACCTTATATATTACACAGAACAAGTACTATCAGAATTATAATTTGGGAACAAATGAATGAGTTACCTGATGCACTGCAGTGTGCGAGAATAGCAACACCATGGTAACATAAGTAACTGTCCTAGTCGAAGACATATATTGTCAAACCTATATCACACCCAGTAAAGGAAATACTGAAAATTATTATTGAACAGTGTGCAAGTATACATATATAGATATATAAGAAATAAATCTACACAAAATGTAGAGTTTTGAGCTAAATTGTATATTGCACTGCTAAACCCGTTTCGTCCATTTTATGGACTTTTCAACCGCAATAATATATTTATTCATATGTAAGGTTATATATACATTTAGTTGTCTTCAAGTTGAACATGTTAAAACGCATTGTTATAAACTAATTGGACACTGGAGACATACATATTTACAATATAATGCAGTAGACAAAAGGTAAAACAGTTTGTTATAATCCGACAATATATATATATATTCAGATACCTCATTGTATCGACCAGCATTTGAGTAAGATTGAAGTATTCACAGGGTCTTTGTACATTGTTTGGGATGGAAATACGCAGTAGTCACATTCCACCCTTTAACCTCCCCCGCCTTCACTAACACCAACCCTTCGCCCACCCCCATACTTGAGTCACAAACAAATATTTGAGGGATTTTTCGAGTTTTGGGTATATTACAATCTACCCTTCAATTCCAAAAATGATACCAGATCAATATTTGGGTAACACTAAAGTCATCCCAGGGTATATGGGCATGGCCTAAAAATTCACACTGAAGTGAAGCTTCACCACCTTCCCTAAACTTTCACTCACACAATTCCAATATAACCACATTCTTACAAATTCAAATGGAACACATAATATGGGCATCAGAATGTTGTTATTCTAAACAGGATTTTATGGCGATCAGTTCAGCATGGAAAATGGGGTCTTTAATATGTAGATTGATATCTGAATACATGAAGTCAATGCCACAGTTGTATTTCACATTTGGTTGTAAGACCATATTAGTCTGTACAGGGTACCCACCTCTCTGATCATAAATCATATGGTCGATCTTTTCTGGTCGGACATTTATGATCATACAAAACAATGTATGGTAAATTTAACCATGAAGTTAATGGTCCAATGTATTCGACCAAATAGTCCATACTGTCCCGTCATAAAGTAACCGTACTTAATATTGTCAAATTGGATTTTTGCCTGCACATATGAGTGGATGGAAATTTTTGGTTCTTTAACAGAATAAAATAAATATCTTTTTACTGTATTTTTAATACACCAGAGGGTTGACATACAGATAGATTGGAGCGTATCTCTTTTTGAATTTAAGATGACTTATACTTCCTCCAATAATATATTCACAATACGTCTATTTTAGATATAAAGATTTTAAGTAGAGTCAGTCCAAGCTTCGTGTCACCCACATCTCGATTTATATAGGCCAGACCGTCTGATTTAGAATAGATTTAATTTGCAAAGACTGGGTTTTGAATGAACTTTGAGCTGGGTGAATCCTGCCGGCTGGCCTGTGTAACCCCTTCCATTCCGACAGAATAAATACTCACACCACAATCCCGAGAAGCAGCTTTGCTGTATTCTTGCCAAGTTCCCCGCAAACATCCATTTTTCTCTCAGATTACGTAGTGAATAGAAACACCTAGTTGACTAGCAAATATCTTTGAACAATCTACTAAGCTTACATCAGCGGATAATGTTTATATAATCTTCATATATCAATTATGCTGAGAAAAACTTAAAAAAACCCAGTAACGTCTGAAAAACGTTTGCCGTTAATGACATCATATCATTTTGAAAATATTTGTATTTAGTGTACTAGCTGTTTTAATAACATTTCATTAGCGGTGGTAACTTGATTTGTTGAGCGTTTGTTGACGTGGGAGTGGGGGAAATATATTAAAAAAATATATATTTTCGAAACATTATTGAAAAATCTCCCATTGTAATGTAGTGTTTTAATTTATTTTATCAATGCTGCTTAGACGATATCAAATGGCAACATATATGAATAATCTTTCACAAATGGTACGGGAAGGTTGTGTTAGCTGGGTCGTCATGTCTACATTGCCTACTGTCTTTCATTACGAACTCACAAGAATTGAGTGATACCGGAAGTTCATTAACAAGCTTTCTCACTTTGCATTCTTCAGAACGTGAGTGGAAATCATGGGCAATCGAATTTCTACTGGGGAGTCGGCGACATTCTGCAGGGGAGTCGGCTTATGGAGTCACAAAAGAGTTGAATCGTATGGGTAAGCATTGGAACTAGCCCTCTAGTGCGGTCCGTTAGAAATTGAGACTAAACGTACCCCGTTCTTGCCATCTTGCAACCTTGCCTCGCCTACCTCGTCGTGTTGGTTGATATGACACAATGGTATGGAATAGATATGCTGTCTCATGGACACTATATTCGTTCTCACAGGGTCATCCAGTGCATAGTCATTTTTTTCTTGTTTTGTATTATGTATGTTTCTACCTTCTTGAGATTACGTTCTACTTTCTTACCTGGCGAAGTTTGTTGTCAAAACGGATAATTATCAAAACCCCTTAAACTTCGCACTTAAAGTTAAAGGACTCGACCACTCAGAGTGGCGTATGTGACAACCATATTTTAGCAGGTGAGTAACATGATTCATACATTTCAGGCCAATCGTCATATTAATGCGGACGTATACAATCATGTATTTACGCCTCTATTTACACCGTTATCTTTTTTATTCACTACACTAATTTTCAAATATATTTGTGGTTCATCGAAGTTCCACTCGTATTCCCCCCTCCATTATCGTTTTGGTACCCCATTTGATAGCTTCCTCGTGGCTAATAATATTTTCAATTTGAAGCTAACTGACTGTCTTCAAACTTTCCCTGTGAATATAATCAATTCCCATCTCATGACAAGCACGTGATCGTAAAGCCGTTTTCTTAGTCTTTTCCCGCCGATATCTCTTGAAGCTTTGACCTGATCGAAGTTCTGTACTACATAAAAAACTGATAGGACATGTATAACAGATGATTTGTCCTATAGGATCCAATGGGACAGATGATCTGTCCTATAGGATCCAATGGGACAGATGAGCTGTCCTATAGGATCCGATAGGACAGTTACTTCTGTCCCTTAGGATCCTATAGGACAGATAATTCTGTCCTATAGGATCCTAAGGGATAGATAAATCTGTCCTATAGGATGGATTATTCTATGCTATAGAACATGTAAGTGTCCTATAGGACAGCCATTCTATCCATTAAGAATTGTTTTTGTCCTTCATATGTGACAGAGTGTGAGGAACCAAACACATTTTACATGCATACATTGTAAAGAAAAGCACATAATAGGTGGAAAATGTGAAAAATCTCATACAGGCAATGTTTTTTTTATTATTTTTTTCTGCATGATACATATTTACAAATATTGAACATAAGGCAAGAAATCAAAGTATTTTGTCTGTTATCATTCACAAATATTAGGACGAGTATGTAAGCTTATATACATGTAATGATATATGATCCAACTGATACAATGCTTCATTGATTAATTTATTGGAAGATATGAATTTAATCCAATTTCTGATACACAAATTAAAACCCAATTTAAGCATGTAAATTCTACATTCGGAATTTCTGTAGACTTTTAATTACATCAATCGAGGCATCGAGGCAGTAAATCCTAATAGATTAAACAGATTCTGTTTTTTAAATCTCTGTAAAATGGGGTCTTCGATGGAATTTTTTTTAACTGTGGAAATGGAATTAAAAATCAGAAAAATGAGCACGTTAGCGCATTACCTCGATTTCAGTATTTGTTAGTCCACGTCAGGGATCAGCAAATGTACTATACAATGACATAATAATGCAATTCTTAAATACAGATTCAGAATATGCATATATATACAAATACTAACATGGTAAACAATCTTCTTGAAAACCAAACTTTACATTCGCTTTACTCCAAAGGAGACAAAAACGTCTAAAGTGATTCATTACAAAATGTTAGTTGACCATGTAATCATTTTAGATGTATATGGTTCTTAACTATTCATAGTTAAGACCGCAAATAGGAAGTGTCCATACTGTTGTAAACCATCTGATTGTTCAATAAGCTTATTGAGATCAAAATGAATCTCCATTTTTGGACAATCGATCAAGTAAATTTGAACAGTTCATCAAATCTAGAAAATAAAGTATAAGCTTACTATCCGCAGAATTTAATAATTGGGAATTTTCACCTTATAGTTCAATTGTTTATTGACACAAAATAAATTTCTTCCAATGAATAAAAAAATATCCCCTCATGGTGGCAACAGATTTCCAGCAGATAAGGCAGCAGATGTAGAAATGTACTTTTTTTGATTGATTGAAATTGTAGTTTAAGGGCCCCTTCCCATACGGATTTCGCGGCCCATCAACTCTAATGTTTTATTTAAATTTCACGGTACATTTCTTCGTTAATTTAAGATCTTTTGCAGCGCTAGATATTAAAATAAATAATTAAATAATGAATAACAATAACAATGAGGAAACAAATACTAGTACTTTTTTTTCATCTCCTCTGGTTTTATAGCATTTCCAAAAGAGAAACAGCTTGATAAAATGTGTGTGTATCGCAACAAAGAATTTTGGGTTTCAGTGGACGACAGAGGAGGCCTAAATAAGCCTGCGTCGCAGCGAATATAAATAAATAATTTACAAGAGTTGAATGTTGGAAAACTGCTCGCGCTGTTTCAAATAGTTAATGCTACCATTGTTAACAGATACCGTTAAGACTTCCGTCCGTCGTCTTATGACTTTTCCCAGCGAACCAAACTCCCCCCACAGTGCAATATGATCTTTTATCGGTTCGCCCTGATTAACCTCAATGAGCAAAAAGTTATATACCGGCTGTCCTATCAACGGAAATATAGTACATATGGTCACATTATGTGTTAAAATTAGTTTTCCCCCATATAATTGTGTGTTAATTAATACCTCCCCATTTTGGTAGATACAATGACGTCACTGGGGGATTTTCCTCCCTCTGAAAAGCTTAATTTTAACACAGAAGTATATGGAAAAAACTTCAAAAAGTATAGTTCAGAATCCATTTTAGCATGATAATTTGAAGAGATGTACTATCTTTCTCTTCACCAAGTTGTAGAAATTTATCTCAAGTTTGAGCTAAGATTTTTGGTAAAAACCTGCTACGCTCCATTGAGGCCTAGGTTAAAAATCCATCAGTTGCGCACCGTAATTGATAGAACAGCCGATCTTTGTTGAGAGCTGCTGTTACTTCCGTTGTATCTAAAATCGGGGCTGAAATCAGAGTTTTCCCCCATATAATTGTGTGTTAATTAATACCTCCCCATTTTGTTAGATACAATGATGTCACTGGGGGATTTTCTTGTTGAATTTAGATTTTATAATAAAATTAATAAGTTTAATAAATAATTAATTAATAATCAGTCCAATCCAAAGATTTTATAATAAAATTGGACATAATGAAGAAAATAATTTTAGAAGAATACACCAGTTCTAACATGATTTTCAAGAAAGAAAATGTCCATTAATGAATACTCTACCCTCTTCATTATCACCAATTATATACAGATAATATTATTCTATTTTCCTGGTAGTCTATTACATTAGCAATTGACTTGCTGGCATTAATTCCATTAATTCAACAATTTGAGGAGAGTTATCTCCCCTGTACCGGTATATTTTAATTGGCCACTGGTGGCGCCACCATGCTGTCATATGAGAAATTATAACAACAACAGCATTTCTGCAATGTTAAGCTGGAACTATTGGGGTTTAAAGAACTGTATTGCAGATGGTGATGAGTGAAGCTACATGTAGTGATGGTAAGTAAGTTATTAATATAATTATAATGTTATAACTTAATTGGCAAAACAATTCTAATTTCTAGTTAAACTCAGAATGTTGTAATGTGGACCCTCTATGAGCTTTAACTATCAACAAGTTTCTCTTCATATACTTGGCTTATTAAACAATTGATAATCTTCTCAGTAACTACTGCAGCACTTAACCTTATATTTGCAGTCAAAATTAATGAAATAAATCAGTTAGCATCATTTAGCCTGGAATTCACAAAGAAATATCCATAACTCAATCCCAGTCTGTCTCAAAATTCCTTTCAGATCTACCCAGGTTGATCCAGGCAGTGTGAATTGCCATTGTTGCATTGTCAGCTGGAAAAGCCCAGGCTTGGGGACCTCATGTGAAGATTGGCCATGCACCCTGAAGGAAATACCCCGGAGGGTGAGATAAATAGGTTATATCACACCACTGCTGTGTATTTCCTGTTCATGTCAAACAGTAGGATTTAACTTGCTAGGAAGTTTGAGGGGGGGGGGGGGCATGTTAGCTCTCAATAAATCAGTTGACATCCTCACTTGTTGTTTTGAAATGTTTATCGTTTCCTGCTTATATTTCCAGAAGATTTGAGAATATTTCCATACCAAAGTTCTGATGAAATCGCAAAGGAATATTTATTAAAATAAATTGATAACAAATACACTGTTGGCATAATCGATATTTGCTATGATAAAAATGTGACCAGGAAAAGCAGGATAAATTATGATCAGATTTCCTATAAACATGATAACAGGCTATATTTTAATTGTCTATTTATTGCACTATTCTTGATCAAGGCTAAGGATTGCTGCATAATTCAATTGTACATCTGTACCCACATCTTGAAAATGAGAACATTTCATGCAACCAATCGGACATGTTCGAGGCGCACATTTCATCGACTCGGAGCAGACATGTGATCATGGAAATCATGCAGCATCTATTGTTGAATTACTTCTTCGCCAAAGAGGAAATAGCATCAGGCAATATACAGGACCAATACAACTGGATGACGAACATTGTTAAAATCATATTAGTGTACATTCTCAATATTTTTTCCAATTGTGCTTGCGTTTTCATTTAGCGTTGATCCATTGCAATATTATTTAATGACCATATGCAATATAAATTCAAATAACAAATATATCTAAGCAACAATGTTACAATGGATTAAATTTATTTAACTTTTCAGACGAAGAAGACCACTATTCACACTGGTGGTTTTAAATCCAGGTTGGACCATATTATGGGGCAGAGCAGATATTCTAAGGTAGCTATTGATTTATGATACTGAGTTTATGTCTTGGATTGAATGTAAATTTTATAAGGCCAATTCTCGTAAAGCAAGTAATTACTTGTATTCTACAAGTTGCTGCTACAAGTCACACTGTGCGAATGGGGCTGTAAACAGAGATGATTCTTAACTAAATGATATATCATGTATTTTGTAGAAGGCTCTGCCAGTTATAGAAGACGACAGTGATGAGGAAGGAGGTTCGTTTGCCGAAACATCAGAAACATATATGCTAATGTAAGTATAAATTACATTATTGACAGTGCACCACATAATGTAACCACACTATAGTTTTCTCCATCACATCTACATGTAGCTTTCATTTTTCGTGTTTGCATTTTTCGTGAGTGAAATAGTCCTATAACAGTCGACCAACACAGGCCATATTCATACAGCATCTGCATTTATTTAACTACAGTGTAGTTTGTCATTCAAAAGTCCATGAACTGATCAAATACTTAATCCTTTGTTTCCAGATTTCCGACATCGAGAGTGTTGCTGATGATGATGGCACTCTGCGACAGACATTACGAAGAACTGAGGAAGAAAACAGGAAGCTACGAGCAGACATTGGCGATCTTCATGAAAATTTGCAAAGTCTGAAAGGTATGTCTGGCTCAGCATTCTTTCTGTATGCAAGATGGCCAAATAAGGGAACAAGATGTATGCATGAATATGTATTTGGAAATATATGGAAGGGTGTCCTTATACACATATATTCTGCAATAACTATTTTCCAAACAAATTTGCTCAAATGCTTTTCTTCAGATCAGCCATCAGTGGTTTCGCATTTTACACATGCATGATTCTCAGCGTAATGAATTATCTCCTTTATAATATAATTACCTCATTTAAATAGCATGAGAATGTACACATGATCCGTATTGTAATTTAACTATCCTCAATGTGTTATAATGGTGCATTTGCGAATACATTTCTATTGTTTTTTGTTCTCTCATTAGATCTTCCAAGAATGGTTTTGGACTTGTCACAACTTGTACAGGAAGTGAAGCAAAGCTGTCAGTGCAATTGTGCTCAGGAGACAACTACCCCAGAGAGACGTCCCTCACCGATGGTACATGCTGCTCCACTTGTACCAGAGTCCTCTCTATGCCGACTACCCAGTCACCAGCTCCATCTCCGTTGGTTGTTCGAACATCAGGTACCCTGGGACAGCAATCTCCAGTTTTCGCCATCTCACAGCATACCACCGAATTAGATGTTGACCTTGTAAGTCATATGTTTTTTTATCGTTCATAATAATAAAAGGCTTTATCTACACTCCATTACAAACTCTTAGCCCAATACAAGCGTCTAGTCCGTCATTCATAATTCAGTCGTCGTCCATTAAAGAATATCCGCGTCCATAATCCAAAGACCTATTCCATATCCATAGGAATGTAATGATATATACAGAGAAAGTTAAATTGGGATATCCTTACATAAGTACAATATGTTTAAAACAGTGATACCTGAAGAACAATTTTATAGTGAGTTTAAATACTTAAAGGGTCTTCTAAAGCTGACTGATCATTTTGGTAGCCTATTGAACAAGTTGATGCTATTTATATTCACGCAGAATATTACAACAGTTATTTTATCATCTTTCAGGCGGTGGTGTCTGGTAATGTATATCTGCCAAGATGAGTACAGAACATTATCCGGAGTTATCCCCGAAAGATGGCCATGGATCTAATGTCAGCTTTATTCACAAGAGCTGAGATGGCTACACACACGCTGACTGGTGACGTGGAGTCAAATACTGGACCTGATGCAGACGTAAAACCACTCATTGAATCAAGACAAGATAACTGCTATACAAGGTAATTGTTCTTGTCTTTGAAAATATCTCGGATCTTTTATCAGTTGTATGTATTGTGACAAAAACATTTTGAGCGCTTAGCATCCCATAAGCCAGGTATTCAAATTAAATTACCCCGCTATAATAAAATGCTGTAATACTTAAATAAGGAGCCAATCAAAGTAAAATTGCCCAAGTATTAAACTTGATTACCGACAAACTTGCAGCTGCCTATTTGACTGAGTATATAAATTGGGGTTCCAAGCCTTTGGCAAGTTTAATGCATTTCTTTTCTGCATTGCAGCCCTACTTCTAAATGTCTTTTAATGATGTGCTAATTAAATATTTTCTTTTACCCCTTTCGCTAAAGTACTACCAAAAGAAGTTTCCTGGCAAGGATAAGATATACAGGATTCTATGAAGGCCAAACTGAATGGCGAACAGAAGTGCTACAGATGGAAGGAGAAGCACAGAGAGGCTCCCCACATCATTCCCCAGTGACAACATGGCACACTGATATTATGTCATTCTAATATATACCCTCTATATTTATGTGTATCCTGCGTTATTTTTTATACAATAAAATGTCCGTATGCATGGATTGGCTTCTGTTAAATGTCTTCATGGGTAACATGTCTTACATGTTACGTAATAGTACACAGTAATTAGCTGTTTAGAGAGCAATCACTGCTGTTCCATGTAGTTGCTGTAAGAGGTTATTCCTTTAAAAACTTCAGGACGCTGTGTATGTGCCATGACTTCAGCGATACCAGGGACCAGAAGCGAGTTGACCTGATCCATTTTATTTACTGAACTCCACATTTAAAGGTTCACCCCATTTTCAGAAGAGTACCCTGAAAATAGCTATGGAATATTGCTGAACTTCATAAATGATGCTACAGGACAGTCCTATAGGATTCAATAGGACAGTCCTATAGGGTCCAATAGCACAGTCCTATGGGATTGCTGTGGGAAAATGTCCTACAGGATCCCATAAGATTTTGCCTATAGGACAGTCCTATAGGACTGTCCTATAGGACTGTCCTATTAGATCCTATAGGACTGTCCTATAGGACTGTCTTATTAGATCCTATAGGACTGTCCTATAGGACTGTCCTATTAGATCCTATAGGACTGTCCCGTAAGATCCTATAGGACTGTCCTACAAGATCCTATAGGACTGTCCTATAGGACAATCCTATAGGAATCCTATAGGATTTTTTGGTAAGGGCTGTACTACATAAAACACTGATACGTTGTCGTGGTGCGATCTTTTGGTACAAAAATTTGAAATTCGCATGTCCTGCTTGGCTTCTGTTATAAGGGCACCCACTATCATCAGATATCTTACACTTTGATCAAAGTACGTAACAACTCCTAAACTCATGGGTATAGCCTTTACAAACCCTATACCGGGTACTTTCTGAAACATATCCGGAATACCAACTGCCATTTGCCTGGGTGGAATTGGCTCGACATATTGTTCGAGGTCTCCTAATAATGCATCTATTAACATAGTCATCCCGCTTCCAGTAGGGCCAGCCACCTTTTAATCGTAAATGAATGTCATGTACGGACTACGATCCAAGGATTTAAATGCACCACCCACGGTCCATGGACAGTTCATTTCCGTCCATGAAGGTTCCTTGTACGGTACACGGTCTGTGGGCCGTACATGGAACGTCCAATTATGGTCCTTGCCGGGAATGGCATACATCTCGAACTATCTCTTCGAGATCGTCCCATTAACTTCCAATCAATTTAGTATTGATAACGCATCGAAATATTTCCGACCATTGATATTTGTCTGCTACTTCAAACACTTATATTTGCAGCGCGCATTTAATTTCAGAAATAATGCGATAACCTTTCAAACAGCGGGGATTCAGATAATTAATGACCATGAAATCAGATATTTGGACAATGAAGAAATTATGGCCATTACAGCTAGTTTCTACATTCTATAAATTTCCATT
Organism: Hanleya hanleyi; assembly: GCA_036873755.1. Lineage (NCBI taxonomy): Eukaryota > Metazoa > Mollusca > Polyplacophora > Lepidopleurida > Hanleyidae > Hanleya > Hanleya hanleyi. The sequence continues at coordinate 4,878 of JAVTVY010048127.1, read as the reverse complement.
TCAAAGATACAAGAAGCAAGATCCAGATCTTCACAATTTCAAATGTGAAAATGAAGTATATTTTAACCAAATCAAGCTGCCCAACGTTCACCCAAACCTAAATATATTTGTTGTCCCTGTGATTAGGGAGCTCAAACTTATAACAGTACATAATCTTAACACACGCTACCTACAAATGCAAACAAATCCAAGATGACCGGAAGGATGACGTCACAGTGTATCCAGCTTCCGAGAGGAATGTTTTCACCCGTGCTCCTAGTTCGACCTTTTATATTTTTTATTTAAGCAATTTCCTTCTCAAACACTGCATGATCAATTAGTAAATAATTATCTGATTTGAAATAAAATAGTTATTGCGCATTTTTTAGACAGAAAAGCAAACAGTTTGAAGAAAACCCATGAAACATTACTTTTCTGCTAGTCCACATGGCCGCCATTTTGAATTTATCCATGCTCCTCCACTCTGAGGTTATGAAAATATGTTGAAAGTGACCCCAACATGATCGACTACAAACTCAAAAACGCTTAGCCTCCACTTGTTTGCCGTTCTGCAGAAGGATATGTCCATTGTAGACACCAAATCCCATAACGAATAGTACAACTGGTATGCAGGTAATGTTTTCTGGTTGAGATCACCTTAATAGGGCTGTGGATATAAAGGTAACATATGATAATCTGTGAAGATTTTACTAAACGGATACAACAGCAGTATTTGCTAATTGCAGTGTAAGTTCTATCATTTGATTGGTTAACTGGGCCAACATGGAAGCAGAAAACAGGAAGCGGCAATGAAAGAATCTGATTGGTCAGTTGGTATTGTGCAAGTCCCCCATTGTTTTCCTGTCTGATGGAAGATGATGATCTCCCCTTGCCTTGAATAGTAATATTACAAAAAGAGCTACTGCTTGATGACATTAATTTCTGTCAGTCACTCGCATATGTATTAAAGCTGATGAAATTGAATAATATACTGCACATGCATGCACTACACTGTTAAAAGGATTTGGTCGAATGTACCAAAAGATATATGGTCGCCTCTGACCAGACATTTTCTGGTTCAGACGCGACGGACTAGAATATCGGTGGTCGAACTCGGATGGTTGAACTGACCAGATTCAACATGGTCATAATGACCCAGGCTTGTTACATGGTTGAAACAACCCAGAAAATATTAGTCACTATTACTAAGAATCATATGGTCACTCTGACCATATATATTCTGGTTCAGATACGCATGGTTAGTCCAACCATGATAGAATGAACCATTTTTTATATCGTCACAGTAACCATAGTTTTGTACGGACGAAATAACCACAAACACTTTGGTCATCTCAACCGAATATTGTATGGTATGTTTGACCATTTGGCTTCTGGTTCAGATACCATACAATTATGGGTCAAAACCAACCATCGCCAGCATGGTAAAATTAACCATATGTGATATGGTTGCAGAACCATACTTTCCATAGTTGAAACAACCACCAAACTCTGGTCACCCCATCCAATGTATAGTATGGATCAAATGTTGCTTGAGTGACACATATTCTGTTGGTTAATCGAGAACCCATCAATCTGAAAGTACATGGACATGTATTAATCATAACATGCTAAATAATAACAGAAGAACATTTCGAATTCCATAAATGTATTGAAGGATTGCGACATACAAATCGATGTTTAAGAGCTAATGAAATATACAAATGCCTCAGATGAATGAACTACCGGAAGTCTGCCACAGGTGACATTTCAGTTAACCACTGTAGAAATGTCCAGTAACATATATATCAGTCCAACACAAAGACAATGTTGATCCATACAATCCAACATTTAAGTCAGCAAGATGTACATGTAAGATAGCGTTGCAGCATGTAACCTTTCAGTCAGCATAACACAAGATTAGGTTGTTACATGTTGAATTTCAGTCAGTCCAACATGAAGATAATGATGGCACAATGCAACATTTCAGTCAACCCAACACGGAGATAATATTGTTAAAATGTTTCTGATAATGTTGGTACAATGTAACATTTCAGTCAACCCAACACAATGAAAACGTTGGTACAATGTAACATTTCAGTCATTCCAACACAAAGGTCATGTTATTACAATGTAACATTTCAGTCAGCCCAACACCAAGATAATGTTGGTCAATACAAATATAATGTTGGTACAATGTAACATTTCAGTCAATCCAAGACAAAGATAATGTTATTACAATGTAACATTTCAGTCAGCCCAACACAAAGATAATGTTGGTCAATAAAATGTAACATTTCAAGCATTACAATACAAAGATAATGTTGGTCAATACAATGTAACATTTCAAACATTACAATACAAAGATAATGTTGGTACAATGTAACATTTCAGTCAGCCCAATACAATGATAACGTTGGTACAATGTAACATTTCAGTCAATCCAACACAATGATAATGTTGGTACAATGTAACATTTCAGTCGGCCCAACACAATGATAATGTTGGTACAATGTAACATTTCAGTCAGTCCAACACAAAGATAATGTTATTACAATGTAACATTTCAGTCAGCCAAACACAATGATAATGTTGGTACAATGTAACATTTCAGTCAGTCCAACACAAAGATAATGTTGGTACAATGTAACATTTCAGTCAGCCTAACACAATGATAACATTGGTACAATGTAACATTTCAGTCAGTCCAACACAATGAAAATGTTGGTACAATGTAACATTTCAGTCGGCCCAACACAATGATAACGTTGGTACAATGTAACATTTCAGTCAGTCCAACACAAAGATAATGTTATTACAATGTAACATTTCAGTCAGCCAAACACAATGATAATGTTGGTACAATGTAACATTTCAGTCAGTCCAACACAAAGATAACGTTATTACAATGTAACATTTCAGTCAGCCCAACACAAAGATAATGTTGGTCAATACAATGTAACATTTCAAACATTACAATACAATGATAATGTCTGTGAAATATAACATTTCAGTCGGCCCAACACAAAGATAATGTTGGTACAATGTAACATTTCAGTCAGCCCAACACAATGATAATGTTGATACAATGTAACATTTCAGTCAGTCCAACACAATGATAATGTTGGTGCAGTGTAATATTTCATTCAGTCCAAAGAAAAGATAATGTTGGTCTAACATTTCAGACAATGCTTTATAGATCACAATCATGATGGGTGTGAGTTGAGTGGGCCTTCTTCAGAAGATACAGGATGTGGCTCACTTATTTGGGGTACGGACAACCCCCTGGAGTTATGAATGTATCCCACAAGAGTAGAACTATGTGAGCTTTCTTAATATATAAGGTTATGAGTGGGATGAGGCTCAGTTTGGGAGATATAGGGTGGGGTTCAGTACCCTTAAGGCTTCCACTACTGGGGTGGAGTGAAGGTTAGTCCAGGAGATGAAGAGAGAGTTCAGTACCCCTAGAGATGGAAGAAATTGGATGGGGCATGAAAACAACCTAATTGTTGAAGTCAGACACCCAACCAACTAGCCGGCCTGCCATCATCAATCTATAGGATGCAGATGAATATTGCTAGAAATCTGTTTAATACAAATAATATGTAAATATGTCCTGGGCAGTCTGGTGGATAATGCTGAAAACCAACAAACCACCTAACATGACATGAGAAATGTTTACATGAATATGTCCCCATCTCATCAAACATTTGATATATTCTGAAAGATAGAAGTACATGTAGCTGCATTTTATATTCTAAATATATACTGTTTTCTTCGAAAATGATATAAAAATTACAACTACTATGTTCACTACAGGAGATAAAAAAACCCAGTATCTTTCACCAATAACCATTGTTTACATATCCACTGCACATTACACCGAACATAGACGTATGGGTATTAAGTGTTAACTTTAGGACACAAGACAGAAAACAAACAAGAAAACTGAATTCCAAAATTAGAATCGGTCACTAATAATATTGATGAAAGTAACTTGTATAGATTTGGTTAAAAAGGTAATATAAGTGCTGGTACCAGTATGATGAATATTGATTTCAATTACGCCACTCAAATGGTTTGCCTTGGATGATAATTTCATGTCGCTGTGTGAAATAAATGAATCTGATCTTATATCCATTTGTTGCATTTACGGATCGTCCAAAAACAGCATTTCAATGAACACTGAAGCCGTCCACAACTCAGTTTGCTATATTCCATAGCTACCAAGATTGTGTCATGGACAATCCGTTACACAACATCCGGAGAAATTTGTCCAGACAAATGTTTCAATGACTCTATGAAAAAATGAAACAATCATATGGCAAAATGCTTCTTGTTTGTGTATTCATTGATTATCTGGAAACAGTTTTACAATTATAACACTGTAGCTGTCCGCAACTCAGTTCACTATGATCCACAGTTACCTAGATTGCATACCAGGAAATCAATAAATTGTAATAACACCGGAAGAAAATATTGAAGCCAAATACCTCTTCAATAATGGTGATTTCATTTCTTTGAGTGGCCTAATGAAACAGCAAATAGGAGTAGTATTACTCAATACATGTATATCCTTTTCTCATTCCAATAATTACATGATAAACTTTAACCTAGTTTCTGGTAGAAATCATACCTGAAAAATAATATTCTGTAGTCCTCTTCAAATATGTACATGGTCATGTTCATTGTAGTCACCCAAACACATAAATCATGCTGCACTTGGTCTATGTAAATGTTTTCTGGCTTTGATCAGTTTATCACTGGGCTGTGGATATGAAGATAAATATGATAATTAATGATTTACCAAATAGATACAACAGCAACATTTATGTCCAGGTACAAAGTAATCATGCATTTAATTCTGGTTTTCTCCAGAGTGGTGATTTAAAACAATCAAAT
>JAVTVY010048126.1:0-24015 GCA_036873755.1 Hanleya hanleyi | reverse complement strand
GTGACGTACTTGGCCACGGTGTTGTCAGGAAACACATCCAGCGAACTGTTACTGGGTAGGGTCAGGTAAGACATGGCGACTGAGCTGTCCTGCTGCTGCTGTTGGTTTTAATAGGTCTTCCAGGCCTTGGGCGGTTGTGTGCGGCGTCGTGTTCGTCGCGGTGACTTGCTACGGGTCACGGCTCTGGAGATGTGGGGTGTCTTGATCAAGGGTGCTTTTTTATAGGCGCGAAAAGAAAGTGCCCGTTGTGGTGGTGTTTTGGGGGGTGACTCCGGTTCCCATTCGACTTCCCAAGAAGGTAGTGGGCCACTCGGTGATTGCTGGGTTTGCTGCATAAAGGCCCAGCGGTGGGGTTCCCCACCAATTCCTGTGGTACATGCATGTCTTTCAAGCCTTGAGCGAAGACCTCCCATCCTCGAGGATCGGTGTGCGATCTGCGTTGACGCATCAGATCATTCACTAAATCCGTCATGTGGGTGCCGGGGACCACCTGATTCTGTACCAGGAGTTCGCCTTTATCATTCCAAGTCATGTTAGGATTCTGTTTCGTCCGTTGTAATACCAGGCCAGCTTGTTTCTTGAACGATGCAGGTACACTCTTCAGCACTTCGTCTTCCACCCACTGTGGGGCTGTGGGGGCTACCTCACCCGGCTGTTGGAACGGTGCTGAGGTCAGCGGTCTGTCACGTGGTGGTGGTGGTGGTGGTGGTGGTGCTGTTGCTGGGGTAGACAGGGTTTGTATTGGTCCATGAACGTCATGTACCGTTGAAGCGTCTCATTGTACCGTTGTACCTTCTCACTGTCGCTTAACCCCGGTCTCTCTAAGATCTGTTGCATCTCTCCATCGAGGCTGTTTATGGCCTTCACCGTAGGTGGTACAGGGTAGGGTGATTGGAGGTTTTGCAGGAACCGTGGTTCGACGAGGACCATTTTTTTCGTGTGGTTCATTGTCGGCCGAAGAGTCCGCCCAATACTGGACCCAACACGGAAGCAGCCAACGGTGCTAAGATGGCCCCGAGAAAGCCGCCTTTCTGTAACACCTTTTTCTTTTGTGTTTGAGGGACCCGCTTGTGGACTAGGGTTCGGAGACCTGTCTTATCCTTGGCCAACTTGGTCTTCTGAGCCGGAGTCAGTGGTACGTTGCCTTTTAACAGGTTGTACCCGATCTCGCACAGACAGCGTACAAGGTCAGGGTCCGCACCGCGTACAATGGTTCGGACTAACTCAGGTGGGGCCGTCTTCAATACACGGAGCGTGGGAGCGTGCTTCCGTACTCGCGCAGACATCCTGTACAACTAATGCTAGAACCCACAACGCTGCCCTTTTTATCCACCTCACAGACAAAGTCAACCCTGCTGTGGTATTCATTCTTTTTATTATTCCCATCATCAAACACACAGACCCCAGCTGGAGGCGCCACTGTGGGTGTGTTTACATTATTTTTGCATGTACACGTGGTGGGTCTCTCCGGGAAAGATGCCGGTCCGTAGTCGAAGGTGGTCAGGGGTGGCTTGCTTGAGGTCGAACAGCATATACCCGTGCTGAGGGGTTGTGGCATCTTTAAAGGCTTCCAACGCAAACGGTGTGCGGCCGGGATACATCTGTCTCGCCAGGTGCAGCAGTTGAGTGGTATCTCGGGTTTTTGAAGACCACCAGGTAGTGGGCATTTAAGCTGATATTCCGATGTTCTTTGTTTTTACTGAACAGATTCTGCACAATGTAGATGATGCTGAGCCGTCGATGATGGCTGCCTTTGGTAAAGAGTTGGGTGACCCGTGCATCCGTCTCCGCCATGAGATCATCCACAACCACCAAGGTGTCGGGTTCCAAATCGGCCAGGTTGGGTAGGCCTTCCACGAACGTGATGTGGGGCATTGCTGCATACGCTTCCTGCCATTCTCCGTAACACCACACGACTCGGGCAATGGGTGGAGTGATCATGCTGTCGGCGTGTTGAAGGAGCTTCCTGACGAAGTGCGTTTTGCCGGAGCCCGTCGGTCCTGCGATGACGCAAGGGAAGGGATGCTGCCACCGAGGGTCCATGGTTTGAGGTGTATCCGTTGTCGTGGTAACACGCTCTTGTAAATTTCGTACGAGTGAACTGGAGTGGTGGTGGGTACAACGTCGGTCGTCGTTGTCTGTTCACGTTCAGAGATGGTGCTGGGGGTGGGTACAACGTGGGTGGTCGTCGTCGTTGTCGGTTCACTGTGAGGGATGAAATCCGGTGGGTCTTGAGACGTAGTAGGTGTACTTGGTGTAAGTGTAGAGCTCGACGTGGCTTGTACGCGGGTGTGGTGGTGGTGGTGACTGGGCTGGATACGACTGGTGCTCTCTGTAGACCCGTTTCACTGATGGCTGGTGTTCTCAGTTGGTTAAGTAACGTACTGACATAGGCTACGTCGTAAAACACACCTCCGTACAACACACTCAGCAGGGTTAGCAATAGCACCCCAAAGCCCACTTGCGCTTTGCGCGTTTTGCGAGACGCTGTCTTCGGAGGCAGCTGCTGTTGGTCCATAGCACTGGGGTCGGACGTGGAATGAAGGAGGACGGCAGTGGTGTCTGGCTTTATAGTCGTTTCACCTGGTTGGCCGCGACCCAGGAATTGAAGGAACTGGGCCAGCCTTGCCATTTTACGAAATGAAACAGTTTGCCACGTCGACGTTCCGTTTTCAAAATCTGCTCCACCGTGTAGTAGTCTTGCTGTGTTTTTACAACAGGCTGTAATTCCGTGTCGTAAAACGTCCCCAGCAACGTTTCGCCTTGGAGATCTTCCAGTTCATAGACTCGCCGCTGTCGGGGTAGGCGCCGTTTAATCAGGAAGTGCTCATCGCTCCAGTTGGGCAAGTAACTTTTCTCGAACTTGCCCTTGACTTTACTGATCCGTACAGGGTCCCCGACCTTGTACACCGCCTTCGTCGTTCGCTGCGATGGCCTGGGGTACAAGACACGCCGGACTTGGGCTTCATTGCGTTGGGTCACGGTAATGGGGGCTCTCTATACTTCGATGATAGGCTCGATTGTAACCCCTCACCAGTTTCGGGAGAACATCGATGTACCGCCTTGTATTCTTATAGGTGAAATATTTATACATGCGGCCTTTGAATGTCCTGTTGAACCTCTCCACCACGGAAGCCTTGGTCTCGTTGTACGTATGGAAGAAAAACACCTTCTGTTTTTTGAGAAAGGCTTGGAACGGTCTGTTGAGGAATTCCGTGCCTTCGTCGGTTTGCAAATACAAAGGTTTGCGCCCGGTCTTGAAGATGTCTTTGAACGCCGCTATGAGATTTGCCCCCGTTTTCGTCCGGATGGGTACCACCCACGCATACTTGGATAGGATATCGATGCGTCAAGATATACCGATTCTCATCGTTGTGTTTGGCAAAGGCGCTCATATCCACCAAATCCGCTTGCCACTGGGCATCTATTCCTCCCACGATGACCCGGTTCCGTAGAAAATGGCGACGGACAGATCGATGTAAGGTATAGGTGTCTTGTCTTCTTAACCAATCTCGGACTTGGGCACGTTGTACCCCCTGGGGTTTGGCCGCTCGATAGAGAGCCGACAATGCACTATAGGCTGCCGGACTGTCGGGACTGTAGTATAAGTTATCCAACACCTTCTCCCAGCGCTTCATGGTGACAAAATGATGATGGACCCTGGCTCTATCGTTTATTTATAACGGGTATATCTTGGGCCTGAGTTTCTTTCTGATTTTCTTCGTGGACTTCCACAGTGGCCATGGTCAATGACCAGTCCAACTCGTCTGATGACCGCTTGATAAGCACTTCATCCACATCCACCACGGCATCTTCCAATGCAGACCATAGATCAGGGTGAAGGGTAAAATGCACTGTACCTCCATCTAGCCGAGCCAATTGAGCAAAGAAAGGGCCGCGTCGGATGTACACATCGTGACACAAGTGGATGAGGTCGCCGTCCAGTTCACCAGACAACACCCGTTTGAATTTGGTCCAGCCCTCCCGGGACAGACGAATGTGAGCCGGGCACGGTTGTGTAGGGTCCGTGTCTCCCACCACCTCCTCCATGATATCGACCTTATCCGCATACACGTGCAGGAAAACCTCGGGGGTCAAGCTGAAATACGCCAGTACTATATGCTCCGTCATGGTCAGTACGTGAATGGTACCAGATTTCACTGTCTCTCGTATTTATAGGAGAACCCCGTGAGATCAAAGGATCAGGTGGTCATGTCATTGGGCTGACTGAGTCTAGCGGGGTAATCAATGGCATCGTCGTCGGGTTCATGTAGTTGTTCATGGGGTTCAGCCATTGGCCCCGCGGCTTCATCACGGATTTTTTCTTCTTCTTCATCGTTCTGGCCCGTCATGTGTGTGTGGGTGGCTTCATGAGGTGACCCTGTCATTCCAGCCTCTGCGCATTCTATACATATAGTATTTTCTCCATCCGCTTTTTTTTCATTAGGTTCATCTAGTGCGTGTTCGATAGCATGAGCCCATGCCAATTGGTGGGGTGATCGATCGTCGGGTATAAATAACTGGTCCACCAGAGGGCCTATTTTCTCCAAGGCTGACCACAGAGAGGGAGTTAGGAGGAAACTTCGAGCCGGCTCTTGGTAGCGTCCCACCCGTGGGTAGAGCGCAGTATGGTATACGTAGTTGGCCTTGTCCAGGTGGATCAGGTGTCCGTCTAACTCTCCGCTCAACACCCGTTTAAACTTAGTCCACCCATCACGCTGTAGTGTCACCGTATTCGATAAAGTCTCAGGGGACGCCCTCCAATCCCCGCCACTATCTTCCACCAGAGTCACATAATCTTCATAAACGTATAATCCCACCTGGTAAGGTGTAAGGGGGAGGATGGCTCGTAGGACGGATGACATGCTTGGTCCAAATGTCGAACGGTGAATGACACACACTCTGTCTGACCCTGGTATTTATAGTGTCAATACCACAGCGCCAGGGTGAATAGGGCACAGACTAGTATGAGGCCAACCAGCCGGTGCTGGTTGCGGCGTGAGCGCTCGTGGTCCATAGCCCGAGCATCAAGGATGGCTGTCATAGTCCAGTAGTGGTGAGTGATGGCACGCCTCTCCATCGAGTGCACTCTGTGGAGGACCGCTTCTGTGAACTCGTTCAGGATCTGGCGTCGTCCCTCGTTGTCGTCGCCATCTGCAAACATGGACCGGACCACTGCTCGGTAACCCGTGAATGAATTCACCACGGTGGCATACTGTAAAATGCGAGTCGCATGGGGCTGGGTCTCCGCCATGGCTCTGTAGAAATGAAGGTGTGGGATCCAGAGGGACGTGTTTTATAGACCAGATGTAGCTCTACGGGTATAGTCCGTGATACGTACTATTCTGATGGGTTAGTCCAAAAAAAGGGAGCAACAACAACAACACAGATTACAGATCAATCCTTTTATTATGCGTGAACAACATAGAAATGCATGTACTGACCTGTCTGTGGGAGGTTTCCCACAATGGCGTTCACCTTCGCGTCTTTTCGTGTACGTCCGTGTCTTTTCGTTAAAGTCCGTGTATCTTCGGTAAAGTCCGTAGGCATTGGGCAAGGAAGCTTTTTCCCGAGACCGAATCACCGCCAGACATGACTGCATCACCGCGGATGAATACATTCTTGCACTCACTCACACCACAGGTCGAGTGAGGTATCAAATTGAAGCATAGGTGAAGGAGCATTTAATGGACTGGGTGTGGAGTTGACATATCGATAAAAAATGGATATGACCTTGAACTGATCACGTGACCTCCCCGTGAGGGAAAAACCCCAGAACCAAGTCAGTACATGCATCCCATAGTCCCAGGTCACGCCCGATTCACGCAGACCGGAAGTGACGTCATACACCTGCGCACAACCGTGATGGAAAAAACCCAGAACCAAGTCAGGACATGCATTCCACACAGGCAGAATGCAGGCAGGAGGACTGGTTGGCGGGCTGGCTGGCTGATCAAGTCAGGTCAGGTAAGTCAGATTGAATACACCCTTTCCCTAAAAATCAACTCCTTTTATACATTTTACTACTCGCGGCCATCTTGTACCCCCTCCCACATCTTGGCGGCCATCTTGTACCCACCTCCCACATCTTGGCGGCCATCTTGTACCCACCTCCCACATCTTGGCGGCCATCTTGTACCCACCTCCCACATCTTGGCGGCCATCTTGTACCCACCTCCCACATCTTGGCGGCCATCTTGTACCCACCTCCCACATCTTGGCGGCCATCTTGTACCCACCTCCCACATCTTGGCGGCCATCTTGTACCCACCTCCCACATCTTGGCGGCCATCTTGTACCCACCTCCCACATCTTGGCGGCCATCTTGTACCCACCTCCCACATCTTGGCGGCCATCTTGTACCCACCTCCCACATCTTGGCGGCCATCTTGTACCCACCTCCCACATTTGTGGGAGGTGGGTTGTACCCACCTCCCACATTTGTACCCACCTCCCACACATCACACATGCGCACTACCGCGCACACCGACCCACTTCCGCCACAAAACCGCCCCATTTTTTGTGCTGTGACGTCACACGCATGCGCAGTGGGGAGCATTTCTATCAATTTGTGTTTTGTATACTACTATACCGGTACAATCGAAAACGTTGCAAATACACTTCGCGGTTTTCCTTTGTTAAACGGTATACGGCCGTGTTTGAGATACTGGGACTCCATTGCGAAGACAGGAAAGTAAGCGTGCCGAATTGTCCCAGCCCAACCAAATGGGCAACTGTTACAATTCACAAACCTGTAACGCCTTTATAGAATGTTATTGACCTTTGTCCGCGGGAGAACGAAAAACTTATTCAAAACCAACTTTTTAGCAAAACAAATAATTGGAAATCAATACATTGCATTTTCAATGGGATCTAATTTTTGCCTCTTTGATAAATATAGTGCGCGTGTTTTCTCAATCAAGTTTTATAGAAAGAATAGTGCATCATGGGATATCTTTCAGTCTTAACACATTTGATAGGTCAATTCAAATTTTCAAATGGAAATCCGGTAAATCCATTGGCTATAGTGAAGAAACATGGGAGAAAATCCAGCCAATCACAGAGTTTCTGTACAGGGTCATTGAGCAGTCATCTCAAAGCGGACAAACTTAAATAAAATAGTACAAGACGCGTTGTCCGAAACTGGGACAAACGGGAGACATATTGTCGTACATGTATTAGAGGAAGTGACCAAAATTGGGACGAACGGAAGACAAACTGTCGTACATGTATTAGAGGAAGTGACCAAAAGTGGGACAAACGGGAGACAAACTGTCGTACATGTATTAGAGGAAGTGACCAAAATTGGGACAAACGGGAGACAAATTGTCGTACATGTATTAGAGGAAGTGACTGAAACTGGGACAAGCGGAAGACAAACTGTCGTACATGTATTGGAGGAAGTGACCGAAACTGGGACAAACGGGAGACAAATTGTCGTACACGTATTAGAGGAAGTAACCAAAACGGGGACAAGCGGAAGACAAACTGTCGTACATGTATTAGAGGAAGTGACCAAAACTGGGACAAGCGGAAGACAATTGTCGTACATGTATTAGAGGAAGTGACCGAAACTGGGATAAACGGGAGACAAATTGTCGTACATGTATTAGAGGAAGTGACCAAAACTGGGACAAACGGGAGACAAACTGTCGTACATGTATTAGAGGAAGTGACCAAAACTGGGACAAGCGAGAGACAAATTGTCGTACATGTATTAGAGGAAGTAACCAAAACTGGGACAAACGGAAGACAAATTGTCGTACATGTATTAGAGGAAGTGACCAAAACTGGGACAAACATAGCGTTGGACACACCGGTTCTCGTCAGATCACCGAAGTTAAGCAATGTTAAGCTCGGTCAATACTTGGATGGGTGACCGGGTGCTGTACTGGCTGAGCTGATCAGTGTCCAGGGTAATAGGAACTGTGAGCACTCTCGTGTTCTGGCACATGTAGGCCCCGTCGTGATATGACTGAAACAAGGTTGAAAAGGACGTTTAACCCTACTACTCACTCACTCATTCGCAAACAGAAGACAAATTGTCGTACATGTATTAGAGGAAGTGACCAAAACTGGGACAAGCGGAAGACGAATTGTCGTACATGTATTAGAGGAAGTGACCGAACTGGGACAAGAAAACCTTGGAGCAAATAGGCTGAATCGTGATATGACTGAAACAAGGTTGAAAACGACGTTGGCCCTTACTACTGCTCCACTCATCGCAAAGGAAGCAAGAATAAATTGTCGACACATGTTATTAGAAGTGACCAAAACTGGGACAAGAAGCGGAAGACAAAAATTGTCGTACATGTATTAGAGAGGAAGTGACCAAGAAACTGGGGACAAACGGAAGACAATCACGTATATTAGAAAGTGACCAAGAAGAAACTGGGACAAAACTGGAAGACAAATTACATGGCACATATTTCAGAGGAAATGACAAAACTAGGTTAAACGGAAGACAAGTGTCGTACGTGTATTAGAAGTGACGAAAACTGTGACGAACGGAAGGCAAAATTTCGTACATGTCAGGAGGAAGTGACCACAACCCGGACAACCAAGGAACAAATTAATAGTACATATAGCGAAAAAAAGTGACCGAGACTGGGACAAACGAGAGACAAATTGTCGTATATGTATTTTGTTTATAAGTTATGGTTTCAAGACATTTCTATGATTGTATTTTGTAGAATTAGAACCAACACTTTGAACGTTTCAGGAGCTGGGTTCGGTTTATCCGACTGCTTAAAAAGTTTCCAACCCTGCGACGGAGAATGAAATAAACGTAAATGCACCCGTTTTTCACCCTCTGAACTAGCCTCTTTTTTCAATGCAATGCTTCGATAGTAGAATTAAAATCTTGTTACATATATACGACTTGTCCGCGACAGGCAGTCGATCCCTTTTGGTTTCCTATATAGGTTGGTGCCGTCATGTTGACTTCAAGAATGCCCATTTCATGAACGCTCAGAAAGTTTTCCTGAGTCTTCCATGCAGTTAGCTCTGCTTGCTGTTCACAGGATATACATTCACACATGTTTCACAATTACCGGTATGTAAATATGCCCACATGTTCCGGAATATACATGTATGTCTCGTAATAATTAGATTGGAATTAGTAACCAATATATTCCTATTAAAAATCAATTTACTAAATGGAAAATTCCAGTGTATTAGGATCTATTAGACTGAAGTTCCAGTCTACGTTAGATTCATTCTGTTCTTTTTCAATCTAATAGATCTAGAATCTAACAGATTTAAAATAATTTCAATCGCACCGAAAGATTGGATTTAGGGAGATCTAAACTTCACAGATTGAAATTTCAATCTGTCGTTTGCATTGGAATTATTTTCAATTTATTAGATTGAAAAAAAAGAACAGAATGAATCTAACGTAGATTGAAAAATCAGTATAATAGATCCTAATGAACTGGGAGTATCAATATAATAGATTGATTTTCAATCGAAATAGATTGTTCAATAATTCCCATCTATTATTGTTTAATATATATTTGGATCCATGCATGTTTTTGTCAGGTTTGATTGAACTGGGTCGTCCGAGCTATCGTCCATTTTGTAAGTTCTGCAGTACGCCCTCTGAAACCAGTTTTAATTTAAAGACCCAAACACACAAGTGCAAATACATGGAAAAACTACTATTATATACCTTTCTCAATCGTGGAGACCTAATTGAAGTAAGCAAATATTTAAGCCCCGTTAAGGCCATATTTGCATGAACTGCGAGCGCTATGTGCACGTCCGGTTCACGATTCATCTTACGCATGAAATGTTTCTGAACGAAAAAATCTATACCAAAAGACCATAAAAAGTTTTACCAATTCCGGAACTCTTTTCTTTTCGTATCGGAGTTGGTGAGTTTGTATAGCGGAGAAACAATCTAATTAAAATTAAATCCAATCTGCTCCCACATTTGGATATGTCGCTACATAGAGACAAAAACGATTGGGGAGCATTGATAGGATATTAATTTATTAATATTGATAGACACTCAATTCACTAAATGCCATCACTTCCTCCAAAGGTCGATCTTCGTGGAATGCTCAATTGTTTTATTATTGAATAATATAGTATGTCTGGATTAATTCCTGGAAATTTTGTGGCGGCCCTGTGTTCTGTACATGACTCACACAACGGTACCCACGTGGCAAGCTTTATAAACCGCTGAAAAGTGTGTTTGTGTTGATTAATTCTGGATTGCTGGGTTGTTCACTTGTTTTTGTTGAAATACTTAGAAGTTTGTTTGATCGTCGCTATATGGCTGAAATATTGCTGAACGCGACGTTAAACCTTAATTCTCTCTCTCTATAGCTGAAATATTGCTGAACGCGACGTTAATCCTTAATTCTCTCTCTCTATAGCTGAAATATTGCTGAACGCGACGTTAAACCTTAATTCTCTCTCTCTATAGCTGAAATATTGCTGAACGCGACGTTAAACATTAATTCTCTCTCTCTATAGCTGAAATATTGCTGAACGCGACGTTAAACCTTAATTCTCTCTCTCTCGTCTCAGAACACAGTTTGATTTCTCAAAAATCCGTTGGATTGCAGTGTGGTTTTGTATAATTCATGTGATGTGCGACCAGTGGTAATGAAAAACATCAGTAAGTAGTTTCAAACTAGATACAGGAATGTCAGTTTTCCAGAGACGAACTGATTTTTATTTTTCAAATCAATAGTGTATTCTAACCTATATGCTATACAAGGCGGAAAAGTGATAAAGTACACCAATAACTCCAGTTAAGGCCACAAACCACTGAAAACGGCCTTACTTAATATGTATGGCCTTACTTTTAAGGAAACTATATTCCATAATATTTGCCACCAAAGATGACCCTGGTGGCCAGGCAGTTCAAACATATAACAAGAGCCCAATTGGCAAATATGCACTACTTCATTAAAACGACAAAAAAAAATACGAGTCTCTCATGTTTCAGTGGGTTGTTGTTGGTCAGTGACTTCGACCGTTGACCTTTGACCTTAGCCTTGGAATCCGACACATCGCTTCCCACTATTGCATCCAGTCACAAATATGTGACTTTCTGATTCCTGATTTCATGATTGTGTCATCCATATTAGCCTTGATATTTGACCGTTCGACCTCAAAAGGCTCCTTATTTCCCCTAAGCGTGCAGGTATTCCTCAAAATTGATCGCAATCCGCATCCTTGTACTGGAGTAATAGCACAGACGATGTTTTCAACTATTTCCTGTTGTTTTGTTGTATTTAGTTTCAGTGCAGGTACATGGCATATCGTCTCTGACGTATCCAAACAAAAAGATAAGTTGAATTTCTATCCCAATAAATTTTGGGCCAAGTAGATTACCTACTGACCTCAGTTTTGGTATTCGACATCTGCGTCATCCCATAGTCATCCGAGTGACATATGAGAGAAAACGGTCAATTTGTTGAAAAGTTGAGGAAATAAATTACGATATAGTCGGGAACAGAAGAAGAGAGAGGATAATTACGAGCGTCTGGTCCGACATTCATTATTCAGCCGTCGTCCATTAAAGAATATCCGCATCCATAATTCAAAGACCTATTCCATATTCTATATAACAGCATTAGAGAAGCGGTCAGCAGTTTTCAAAGATGCCTATCAGTTTTCTATGATGCTGACAATGTGTCAGCTATAGATAACGTAGTTCAAAACATTCAGTATACGTTCCCAATAATTTTTTGACGGAGTCGTATACGCAAGCTTTAGCTCGATGTTCTGAGTGTTCTCGCCGTTAGTGTTGCTCCGTATATGACGGTAACTACCGAAATGCGGAGAGTTATGTAACCAAACCAATGATATTACTTAATTTAACTGACTGACAACAGACGATTTTAAACAAATGGAACTGCATGAAATAAATTTCTCCTTATCAAAAGTTCTCATGCCCAGTGTCCTGATTTTCTTCTTATTTAGTATGTGAATAGGTTCCCGATTTAATGTTGATCACATGGGAACCGGGTATTAAATCTGCCAGATGAGCTCAATAGCTGCATGCGCCTATGTCGCCATCATTGTTGACAGTGACACGCTTTGATGCGGAAGAAACAATGCCGAATGGTAAGCAGAAACAAATGACTACACCTGCGAATCTGCTCTGCCAGTTATTCATGCGCAATTTAATATTTCCAAGAATACTTATTACATATATTCAAAGTAAGCATTTTGCACTTTCCCCATCTACATGTAAACTCTGTCGCTCATCAGTTTTTGGACATAGGTTTTGTTCCAGATAGGACGGAAATAAGGTCATTCTGCCCGACACAATCACAGCCAATTTGGGAGGCGGGCAATCAAACTAGCCCGGATTTTTTTGTCTACCAGAATTTGGAAGGGGTGTTTCCATAATCAAACTTTCTACACTATCTGTGAAAAGACAAAAATTAAAAGGTGACACTCCGTGACTTTATATACAGCCGATCACATTGAGGTCAGGCGATCTTGGGTAAATTCAATATGGCGGCAATAAGGGTGTGACTGAATCGTTTTCTTTCAAATGTTTGCCTTTCATATGCATAAAAATAATATCCACCAATGTTAGGCGTTTGCGGGCGTGCAGCTCCTTTGAGATAGCTTGTGAATTTTGTCCAATGAACATAAACTTTATTATCACGCTGATCAGCTCACTGTGTCTTAGAAAACAACATAGCCATGGCCTGTATGTGATAGACTGGGTTAGTTCCAGTAGTAGGGAAAGTGCAAAATCCTTTTAGTTGGTCTTCAACGTCTGACTACGGGTGCAGGGCGGGGCGGACTGTACTGCAAAGCAGGATTTCACCACAAACGAACAAGTGTACCATAAAGTTGACGAATAGAACGTTGAGGGAATGATAGGCGTGATGTTCCACGTGCTTTGACCGCTGTCCAATGAGCGTGCGAATAGCTACTATAGTCTGCTGAACCCAACATGAGCAAAATTACGTTAGTCCAGCGAGCGGAGACACAAAGCATCTCACAGCGACCGTGAAAAAAAACACGTTTATCCAACAAAGGTCCGTTTGTCATGAACTGCTGGTTATAGTGTAGATCACCTCCTTTGATGACGTCATCCCGTACCCACTCAGGGGCACACATTTCGGGTCTGGGTTAGTTGTTGTGATGAGCGAGTTTGAGTATGTCACAGTGAAAACCTGATCATCCATTCGGTGTCGCACGGACCGTAGGATATCCTATTAAACAACATTGTACCCGCTTACAGGTGAACAAATACAATCAGGATTCACAACTCACGTAAGATATTTTCACATCGTGTGTAGGCTACCACTTCACTACTTCAAGCGCCTCATTTAACATTTTCTTTATTCTCGATGTTGTAATTATTTTCCGCAGTAATCCACTGGGAATGTACACATGTTCATAGCAGAAAAGTAAACAGCGTATATTTATAATAACGTGTCGTTACGACACCCAATGTGTACCTGGGAAGATCGCGCCAATGCCTCCTAAAGTCAAAATTTCTCGTTATCCTCGATTTGATTGTTTCATGTGTGGGCCTAGAGTACATATCTTTCTCTTTTTTCCTACTCCTGCTTTTCCAGTGTTGATTCAACCGAAATAAACTATTACACCATCATTTCCAGCTTCTTCAGCTATTTATATCGTATGTTCTCTTTGCTTCGTATTTTCAGGTATAGCGGATGTTTATTAACAAGCTCGTGTGGATTAAATCGGCGTGAATCATATACCGTGTGAGAGTACCTATATATATGGTACCGTGAGGAACGAACAGGATGTCTTTCCATCCTCTATTTGAATACAGTGTCACACGTGAATAGTATATGAACAATAAATCTTGTCTGGTCGTGAGGGAGGGCTTGAGGGGAATGTGTCGGAAGTGGAACGTGACCTTTGATCTGGGATGTGGGGTTTGATCTTGAAATTTAGGGTTGGCCATCGAGTGTCTGCCGTTTGTGTATATATGTCACGTGACTGTGACGTCATCCTTAGTGGGGAAACGGCAGATACGGCCAGAGGCAACCTCCAGATGAAATGAATTGATTGTATTGTCTTAATCTTTTCTTAGCGACATAGGCATATACATCACATTACACAAATGTTTGGCGACATGTGATATTGAACATGAGTTTGATACGAAGAATTAAAACAGGTTCAACTAGGCAGAAGTTTGAACTTCTGTTTGGTGGCGGTGGCTCGGAGGCGTACTCAGGACTAAGCGCCAACCTACACCCCTTTTCGCTAACCAATATGGGCGGGCATGAACGGGCTCATGCTGTGAAGTAAGATTGGAGTGATTTCACGGTTGTTTTCTGACGTTGGCAGATGACGTGTGCAGTATTTAAAATCGAAATTCCGTCTATTTGAATTTGGTGTGTATTGTGGGTAAATTTTAGCTGTATTTCTAATTCAGTGTCATCCGCGCAGAGCGCACGTTTGGATTCCTCGGTGGCGATGAGGTCATGGGTACCTCCGTGGCTCGTCAGAAGACATAAAGCTGTCCTGGATGAATACAAAAAAAATCCGGGTGTATTACAGACAGGGGATTTTATGCGATAGTTTATGGGTATAGTTGGGCCCACAGGCCCACAAAACAAGAGTTTTGGGGGGTGTGGACGGTGGTATTACGGTGACGTGTCGAAATATAGGGTCTCTATATATAACCCCATGCTTTATATAAATCAACATGCCCACAACACAAGAGTTTTGGGGAGTGTGGACGGTGGTATTACGGTGACGTGTCGAAATATAGGGTCTCTATATATAACCCCATGCTTTATATAAATCAACATGCCCACAAAACAAGAGTTTTGGGGGGTGTGGACGGTGGTATTACGGTGACGTGTCGAAATATAGGGTCTCTATATATAACCCCATGCTTTATATAAATCAACATCAAGGTGTGAAACGGACTTTGGGTGAATCGAGAAATAAACGGTTTACCGCCAAACAAAATACATCAGCATATTCTACCAGTATCACTTTATATATTCCCGTCGTCAAATTAGTAAATTTGTGCAATTGTTTACCTTTGTCGGGCGATTCAAATCCAACCAGACTGTCCATCCATCTAGGAACAGCCCGATTATGGCGGGCTTCGTTCTCAATTCTGATTGGTCAATTGCGACAGCTGATCTGTGCGTGACCTCTCTTGCCGGAGGCGTGTCTCGACTGACCAATCAGAATTGAGAACGAAGCCCGCCATAATCGGGCTGTTCCTAGGTGGATGGACAGTCTGGTTGGATTTTGAATCGCCCGGCAAAGGTAAAAAATTGCACAAATTTACTAATTTGACGACGGGAATATATAAAGTGATACTTGTAGAATATGCTGATGTATTTTGTTTGACGATAAACCGTTTATTTCTCGATTCACCCAAAGTGCGTTTCACGCCTTGATGTTGATTTATATAAAGCATGGGGTTATATATAGAGACCCTATATTTCGACACGTCACCGTAATACCACCGTCCACACCCCCCAAAACTCTTGTTTTGTGGGCCTGTGGTTGGGCCATACGTGGTCCATATATGTCGTATTTTGTATTATACTGTAGTGCCCGTTTGCTGAAGTAAGACTGGTGTGGTGACGTTGACCTGTTGTGTCATTCTGCAAATGTGCAGTCTTGGGGTAGTATAGAAATGGCAGACTGTTTTGGGAGTTCTTGGGGAGTTGCGGGCCATGCGTGGTCCAAATATATCGTACTTGGTATCCTACTGAAGCATTGGTTGGGTAGAGTAAGAGTGGGGTGGTGATCTGTGATGTGCGCATGCTCACTCAAGGGTAGTATAGAAAGGCAGTCTGTTGTGAATCATTGGCGAGTCGTGAGCAATGCCTGATTCAAATGTATCGTGCGTGGTATCCTGTTGAAGCACCCGTCGAGTAGAGTGAGACTGGAGTGATGATCTGTGACGTACGTATACGCAGTCGGGGAGTAGTATTGAAATAACATTTTTGGTATGATTACATGTGGGCTGTGTCACCGGTAGGGATTGTGATCGAGGCACCTCACTTCCATGGATGGGTCTGTATCTGAGCAGTACTATACGCTCGGGAGTATATAAACCAACAATTCGGTCGGATTTGGAGGGTGGAGATGTATTCAATAGGATGATGTCGTCGACCTAATGATCGCGCAGTAACGCACAGTGTACCCACTCAGGGCAATGTTAGGAAGAGGAGGGGTATGAGGAGAAGTGATAAGGGAGAACAATGCGAAGGATTAGGGCGAGTGAGGAGCCACGCTCAACGCCTCAAAAATAAGGCGTGACATCCCTTAAACACACATACACCTATACCTATACCTTTAACCTATTGTCTTAACGCCTTGATGCAATCGGATGAGAGAGAGAGAAATTCAACAAAAAAGAAAGGCTTGCCTGTACGACATTTTATTATCCCCTTATCAAATCAGACCCCAAGTTGGAGGAAACGCGTTGGGTGTTTTTACAATTCACGTATTCATGCTCTTTTCTGTGAATCAGACTCATCGTCAGCTGGTCTTGTCAAATCAGAAGCCTCCATTTGAGAAAGTTATAGCGTCATGTTCGCTCTGGTCTATTCCTAAGCGTCCTCGGCAGTCCAGGAACAGCTGTTTTGAGCATTTTGACAGCATTTTACAGGGTCTTTGTGGGTGGTAACCCCATATCCTCTTCTAAGAGACGATTTGTTCTTCAATGAGGGCTCAGTTTCTGAAATCGCCCTTCATTGCAAGCGGCAGTAGACTATGCTGTTCATGGATCACCATGGCTGCTTTTCTGATGTGATGGAGCACATTTATCCTGTCCGGCATCTTCACATCAACATGGGTATTAAGAGCCGTTGTTACAATACGATCTCACTAGGCGAGTTCCTCTTCTTCGACACTCAGGCTTCCCTGGGACCAGCTCTCTGCGTCAGCGACTGAGCTCATCGTATCATTGGGTAGCATCTCAGAACCACTGCATCATTATCTGCGGGCTCATGCATCGGCTTCTGGTACCTCGGTATTTTCGTATCCATGTACATATTCTTCTTGTGCCTCAAATCGTAGTGCCCTGTAAACGATCGTTCTCACTCAGGACAACGATATGCCATATTGACGGTTGGCCTTGGAGTGTGCTCGTCTTCCGGACAGTCGAATGTCAGCCGGTTGAGGATTTGACGGGTCACAATCGCACACATCCTCGATACTTTCGTCGACATGGACTTGCTCGGGGTAAGGCTGAGAAAAGCGCGTATGATAATATTGAAGATTCCGACTGGTGTAGAGCGTCGAAGCCCCTGGCGCTTAGAAATGTACGGTAAGCCCAGGCGTGGAATTTAATAGTATCCCGAAATGCGTACACTGCGTTCAGCGCTCGAGCGAGTGGCTCGCTTGTTTCGCCATGGCGTCATCATACGGTTACGCCAAGAACTTCAACAGCACACTAAGCATGCCGTATTCCCAAACCATACTGAATCCTACCTCAGATTACCTATGTATTCTTCTGTGGATTCACTTCAATTTGACAAATGCGATCAGCGACCCTCATCCAATGTTTACTCCGAAGTCAATTCCAGACCCACTATGGCACTCTACCTCTACCGGTGACAGGCTACACCGAATCCAACCTCAAAGGTCTTTTCTCTACACTTACGCACAGGATCCACCCCGAGTTGTGCTTTCTCTACTACTCTCCAGGTGCTCATGCAGACAATGACGTAACCGGTTAACGTCACACAATGACTCTGAGATCATTTCTCGTCTTACTCTACAACGAGGGCCCATTCACCCCCCACATGCCCGCCAATATTTGTTCTTGTTTTGGGGTGCAGGTAGGAACTTTTTACCCCGAGTGCACCACCGACCGTATCTACGGTTACTCTACTACTGATGACGTCACAGTCACATACACTCCATGGTCCGAGCTCCACCCCACACCCCAGTTCAAAGGTCAAGAGTCAAATGTCACGCCCCTCTTCCACAACACACACTCCTCACCTTTCCCTCTCACGACGGGACACGATTTATTGTTTATGTACTACTCACGTGCAGCAATCGTCATTGTAATAGCGAAGACCACAAACATAAATCGGTCTTGACCTGATGCTCGACATATATACACCGCCAATGTTTGACCAGAGAAAGGAAGATCTTACTTTATCTCAGTATGACATAAGCGATCCGACCACAGGCCCGCAACACAAGAGTTTTGGGGGGTGTGGGCGGTGGTATTAGGGTGAAGTGTCGAAATATGGGGTCTCTATATATAACCCCATGCTTTATATAAATCCACATCAAGGTGTGCAACGCACTTTGGGTGAATCGAGAAATAAACGGTTTACCGCCAAACAAAATACATCAGCATATTCTACAAGTATCACTTTATATATTTCCGTCGTCAAATTAGTAAATTTTTGCAATTTTTTACCTTTGCCTGGCGATTGAAAATCCAACGTATCTGTCCATCCATCCAGGAACAGTGAGATTAAGGCGGGCTTCCTTCTCAAGTCTGATTGGTCAGTCGTGACACGCCTCCGGCAAGAGAGGTCATGCACTGATCAGCTGTCGCGACTGACCAATCAGAATTGAGAACGAAGCCCGCCATAATCTCAGCGTTCCTGGATGGATGGACAGTTACGTTGGATGTGGATTTATATAAAGCATGGGGTTATATATAGGGACCCCATATTTCGACACTTCACCCTCATACCACCGCCCATACCCCCCAATACTCTTGTTTTGCGGGCCTGTGGATCCGACTAAAATGATATTTCAACATAACTACGTTAGGAACATTTAGATTTAGTTTTGGTTGGAGGTGTAATACTTGATATAACGAGAAAAAAATATATATATACCCGACTAAAGACAAGACATTTTAAAACATCTGTCGACGCTATTTCACACCTCTTTTCTCGATCAGCGTTTTCTTACCAGTACAAAATAAAACTGCAGGTCACTATATAACACATCATATAGAAATACAGGAATTCGTGTTTTGGCTTCACACACCACTGTAACAGCACTGTAAATGAAAGACAGCTTCCACCGGTTAAATGCCACTCGTCCTTTCCACAGTTGTCCGTTCGACCATCTCTCCATTGCAATAAATTTTATTTCTATTCACTGGAAACACTGTGGATTTTTAGGTCAAGAAGAAGAAAAACAACCCTGAGTATTAAACCATCCAGGGAAGTACAATTATGGACAGATGACGAAACTACTTCGCCGATGAGTGTGTTATCAAAATCGATGAAGACAGAATGCGCATGCGCGCCGCATTTTCAAGCTCAATGCAGTCATAGGGTGTTACATCGAGGATGTAGGCGGTCTTTCTGCTTCATGAGTACGTTTTCAACGCCTCTCTTTGTTGTAATCGATTTGCAGATACATGCTTTCTGCATGTGTCTATCAAAATCGATACAGACCGAATGCGCATGCGCCGGAGATTTCTGCACATTGCAGTCAGAGGGTGTGACATCGACGGTTTAGGAAGTTACGAACTCAATGACAATGTGAGAATGGATTTCTCGAGTATCGTCTGCTTAAAGCGATCAGTCTTGTTTTCCGTAAGATCACTTTATCCATGTTTGCAGACTCTTGTTTTTCCGACTTTTCAATATTTACTGAAGGTACCTTCTGTGGGTTATCTGTGTTTGGCCTTTCCGAAAGTCAGTTGCATAATTGGATAAATAAAAAAGGACGGCTTCTAGAATCAAGTCATTTCCACCTTGAGTCGGTTTGCCCTCAACTGAAGCACCGATAGTCTGTCTGCACGGTTAAACAAATCAAAACTGTCGCCAGTGAGTGAAATCAACTACCGTGCTACTCAGTCAGTAAATGGTCGGTAAACAATACCCGGAAGCTTAAAGCTATAAATCAGCCTCAAATCTGTGGAACTGAAACCGTTCACAGATATATATTGTATCATGACAAACGAAAGTATTCGCGACAACTCGCCAATCTTCGGTCCATATTCGGTATGCCGAGACTTAACGAAGACTCACGCTTATGGTGGATTGACACAACCACTATGTATGAATTTTACCTTTCGGTTAACGCTCAAAAGGAACAGTAGAACAGAGAAACTGTAATGGAATTGTGCATATCCCCCATGGACGAAAACTTCCTGCGCAAAGCTCTAGTCTGCACATGGCCTAGCGTTCCTTGGCAAACTGCAACCATCTCACTAAGCAATTCTCCAGGCAAATTATACAGGGTGAAAAACGCTCGGACAGTCTCGCGCGGCACCGGAAGTTACATCATAACAATTGTAAAGTCGTATTTCTCGATGTTCCGATCACTTTTCGCTTCTCTGTTATATCTAGGTTGATAATAGCGACAAAAAGAATGTTAAGAGTTCATTTTTACAGTTGATATTAGTAAGCATACGAAAAGTAGTTCGCCTATGTGCGAGGGAGTTGTTCGCTGGGATTTAAACTGGAGAGCGTGTGGATGAGTTTATCCCAATACCTCATAGTCCACTCCACATGGCCTCGGATAATGTAAGACATTAGTACCTCGTCCCGAACTGCACAGATCCCGCCGAAACTCCGAACAGCGCATGTCAGCTGTATGGCTTCCCTTACCATGGAGATCAACTCGAGAAGAAAAACCAGGAGAAACACCTCAAATTCGAAGAGATCCTTCAAGGATAGAATCAAGCGGATATCCATTCATTTGAATATATATTTTATCTCCTGATAAGGGAGAAATACAACGAGGACTGTGTGAGCGAAAACACATCCTATAGCATGTGATGTGTCTCACGTGCGGCGGATCACGGTTTACAGCTGAGAGTTGTAAAATCCTTACACCATTAATGCGCGAGGGACTATGACTTCGACGGAATAGGCCGAGCAGTCGCGAATGCCTCATAGCCATGAGCATTCGGGACTGCCGAGCGAAAATCTACGGAGAGGATCGATTGTATGCTACCGGGGATCCCCGGAAAGTTGCGAATGGGCCATGTTGAGATTTCATTACAAGTATGACCACGATAAGGGGGATCACGTGTAGGGCGGGCTGGGGAAATGAGTTGTACAGCTTGTTCGCACGACCA
The DNA here is from genome assembly GCA_036873755.1 of Hanleya hanleyi. NCBI lineage: Eukaryota > Metazoa > Mollusca > Polyplacophora > Lepidopleurida > Hanleyidae > Hanleya > Hanleya hanleyi. Next base: position 3,011 of record JAVTVY010048126.1, on the reverse strand, counting down.
TTGCACATTGCGATGCAATGGAATGCCTAAGAACATCCATCCATCCATGATGCCGAATTAATGCCAGTTTAGGAAGTTCACACTGTTCTCCCATATATTAGAACAGTGAGTGTGTGAGCTAAGTTTGAACGTCGCTTTCAACAATATTTCAGAACAAAATACTGAGGACAGCACCCAGGGCAGACAGGACGTTTACACTGGTGCAATGCAGACAAGTGCAATTGCAGTGCTAGACATCACATTATCAAGTTACTGTTGCTTAGCAAAATGCATTGAAACAACAGAAACCTGCTCCCACAGGGCGCCCGCCAACCACCCGCTATATAAGAACATGGAGAGATGTGAGAACTACCGGTACTAACTAAAAAAACACTATGGATCAGCGACCCACAGTACTGTGGTAAAAACGCACATCCACATGAAATTGTGTACCAGACATTCACATACTGTGTATGTACTATAGACAAAATTTAATGTGGATGTGCACAATTGTACACAGTGTTTTTTAGAGAGTAGCCAGACAAAGCCGTTGAGATCCCTGGAGCGTGAGACTACCTGTTTAGCACGATATCGAGCAATCACATCACTGGGCACCATCATACCCCAGTCACCAGTCACTTATTCGGACACGATTCCCATAATTTGATTCTACACGGCCGGAAGTGACATCATATATAGTAAAAGCTATGTTTGTGGAAATTTCAGATTATGTCCGTATACGTCATAGCTACGTCGTAAAGTTCGACCTCGTCTATTGGACAGGGACATAAGTGAAGCGAGCCTGTGAAACGGAGCATGCGCTGTGGGGATGTTAGATATCGAGACGTCCCGATTGAGGCTCCAGAGTAAGAATGTTATTACACGATATAAAGATTGATTCAGTGGCTTATTTCATCCAAAGTCATCGTATATGACACATGCTCATGTACCATTCTGACATTCAATATAGGAATACTTCATCCGCCAGTTTATTCTGTGGGGCCGTATGGCAACATAGTTACAACCTTAAGGAGTAAAGGGTCGTAACTTAGTATGGAAATTGTATGTATATCAGCATTTGAGACATTGATATTCAAGACTATATAAATTCGTTGGGTTTTCTCTCAGCAACAGAGCCTTAAATTCTGTATTATACCGTATTTAGTATGAAGATATATTGGAGTATAGCGTCTGTCCCACACACCGAGCAAGTTTAAAGCTAGAAATGGAAACCTAGATTTAGTATGATTAGAAAAAAGAGCTCATTTCGCGCCGTTAGCTTGACCTAGGTCCTTCGAGTTGTGACGCCGCATTAGGAACCAAGCACGCGCGGCAGAAAACCGACTCCTCTGTTTTTGGTAGTCAACGGTGTTTTCATTTACCCACGGAGCCAAGAACCCGATATGAAACATGTCTATTCACAGAAAGAAGCCAAGTACTGCCACAGTGTGTACAAGCATGTCACACAAGCCTTGCATAACCTACACCGGCTTCGAACATGTATTTAGGAAGGTTTTTTATCGTCTATCCCGACTTGCGGCTGGCGTTCCGATCTGGTTAAGTCTAAATCTAAATATAATCTATAATCTAAATCGAATTAAAGCTGAAAGTTTTTTTACCGAATTGTGGAAGATCTAACTAAGAGGTTAGATCGGAGATGTGATATATGTATATAATAGTGCCGATTCACGTACAGGACGTGGGGCGGTTTGACGAGGATTTGTCCCCGAATAAAGTGCTGTTGAAGTGCCAAAATGAAATATTAGAATACAAATTTTCAAGTAGGATAAAATGCGTTGGTTATTGGTGAGCACTCAATCAATTAAACCTCTTGAAGTACCGCTATTGCATACGTATATTCGAAAAAGTCACCCATTCTCATTATAAAGACACGAGTAGTATACAAAGAGTCTTTCATCCAAATAGCGCCTCACTGCGCATGCGCAGAAAAAAAAATGGGGAGGTTTTGGGGCGGTATTGGGGCGGTGTGCGCAGGAGTGTTGTGCGCAGGTATGACGTCACTTCCGGTTTGGGTGAATGGGGCGTCACCTTGGGGGCATGTATTTCTCCGCGGTGATGCGGTCTGGTGGTGATGCGGTCTGCCTCCGCGGACCGAAAGTAGTCCCAAACCCGTGGATTTTCGTGGAAGTGTTCGGCAATCTGTAGGGACCGCTAGTGGGCCGATGGGGTCGAGTGAGGTATCAAAGTGAAGCTTAGGTGAAGGGGCATCTAATGGGCTGGGTGAGGGGTTGACATATCGGCCTTCTGCGCATGCGCGGTGGCCGAAGGGTATGAAAATAGCCTTTTGGAGCTAGGGGAGCCCCTAGTGGACCGATGGGGTCGAGTGAGGTATCAAAGTGAAGCATATGTGAAGGGGCATCTGATAGGCTGGGCGCGGGGTTGAACTATCGTCATTCTGCGCATGCGCGGAGGCCCAAGGGTATGGAAATAGACGTTTTGGAGCTAGGGAAGCCCTAATGGACCAATCGGGTCGAGTGAGGTATCGATGTGAAGCATTCGTGAAGGAGCATCTGATGGGCTGGGTGTGGGGTTGAAATATCGGCATTCTGCGCATGCGCGGTGGCCCAAGGGTATGGAAATAGCGGTTTTGGAGCTAGGGGAGTCCTAATGGGCCAATGGAGTCGTATGAGGTATCAAAGTGAAGCATTCGTGAAGGGGCATCTGATGGACTGGGCGTGGGGTTGAAATATCGGCATTCTGCGCATGCGCGGTGACCCAAGGGTATGGAAATAGACGTTTTGGAGCTAGGGGAGCCCCTAATGGTCCAATGGGGTCGAGTGAGGAAACCTTTGCGCGCCGGGGTCAAAGGTCATATGCAAATGTGGAAACCTTTACACTGCGCGCGCCGGGGTCAAAGGTCAGCTCCGGTCACCTTTAGCGACGTACACCAAACAGAAGCGAGTATTTAAAATCCGTCACAGAGCTCTCGTCCAATCAGAAGCGATTCAGTCTCGATCCTCGACTTGGGGTAGAGTGTGCTAAAAATAGATTACCAGCTAGCGTACTATAAA
>JAVTVY010048125.1:0-23622 GCA_036873755.1 Hanleya hanleyi | reverse complement strand
AGTAGTATACAAAGGGGAAATGGAGTTCCGTTGACCTCAGAAATTTGCATATGACCTTTGTGACGTCACGCGTCAGCCAATCAGAAGCGAGTATTGTGGTCACGTGGTGTGTGTGGATGGTGGGAGATGGGTTTAAGATGGCGGCGTGTGGATGGTGGGAGGTGGGTTTAAGATGGCGGCGTGTGGATGGTGGGAGGTGGGTTTAAGATGGCGGCGTGTGGATGGTGGGTGGTGGATGGGTGGTGGGTGCAAGATGGCCGCTGTATGCGGAAAAACCCCAGACAAACAAGTCTATACACGTCCAAAGGTCACGCCTCATTCACCCACACCCCCATATAGTCCCACGCGGAGCGAATTGGTGAAATTTTTGAAAAAGTACTGTGACAGAAATTGATGTGACGGAAATAATACTTCTATGAATAGGGCGAAAATTTATCTGAGATAATTTTTCTGTCATAATTAATTCTTGGTCGAGTATCAACTATTCAGATATTACGGAAAGTACTGTTGTTATAAGGTATTCTTTGTTATATATCAGACACGATCAGCTGATATTTGTAAACAAACGATCTGTATTTAGACCCTCACGTGATCTGTTACGTCGCAGCACGCGCTCTTTGATCTTGACGTTCCGCCGCCGTACAGGAAGCTCAAATTGAGACGAAGAATTTCGTTACCATTGCCAGTAAATTGTAAGTTTATTGCGGAAAGAATTGATATTGCATAAATTCCTGCGGGAAATAGGAAGTACACATATAAGAGAATATTGTCTTGACGTAAAAAGTTGGGACATTTCATATTTACGGAGATATGGATTTTTATAACTGAGCCGGTTTTTCGTGTAAACCATCGCAGCGAAAAGGGAAACGGCTGTCATCTTCGTTTTGCTATGTCACAAAAAAGTGCTCGAATTACTTATTTCCAAATGATTTCATGACGAATCCAACTAAGGTTAGCAAGCATACATATCTTACGATATTGTCATGAACTGCCAGCACATAACACGTTCTGGTTGATGAGATCTGAATTTAAGTGTTGTAGCATGTTATTATAACCAGTCTATGATCGAGTGCCACCCCAGTGTCGAGCATTTACATCGTCCAGTTTGCACCAGCAAAAGAAAATTACGAACGTTCATCGAACGTATGCTGAGCGGCATCGGGGCACCTTCATGTGGTCTCCCGCGGTATATGAATGACTTAGATATGAATGCATGAATTAGTTTGATATAATTTTGTTGGGTATGAACGATTTAAAGTGGAAATATTCCGTACAGGTCTGTTATATGTAACAAACGCTAACAAAAATGGCTGCTCAAGGTCAATTTCCCCGGCTTGCCCGGATAATAACGCCGTTCAAACCACAGCCCCATCTATACGCTTTGATGCAAGGGAGACAACTCGGACTAGACCAATTCCCAGGCGAAGATGATGTCCCGCTATATTTGGCCTGTATGGGGTATAGGGGTGGTCGAGTTTTTTTATGGCTTTTACTATGAGCTATGAGGTTGATCATGTAGAATACGATGGAAAAAACTATGAAAGTACCGGGTAGGCTTGTATATAGATCCATATAGACCCATATACACTCATATACTGGGATATTAGTATGTATAAATCCATACGGGGTGGACATGTTGGAGTCTAGGTGGAGCACTAGTGGCCCGATTGGGTAGAGTGAGGTCTTATTTTAAAGCTCTCGAGGAAATAAATAAATAAATAAATAAATAATAATAAAAAAAATCAAAAAATCGGCGAGTAGTAGACGAAGGGAAAATTGGGAAGTACTGACCATGCCCCAGAATACTTCATATGCATATCACGGCCTTAAGGCCTATGTAAGATGTAATCTACTTCACAGTTTAGTAGTATAAAAAGCGCAAGTCCTATTGACCTTGCCCCTTCCAAAGAAATAAAATCGGCTCTATTTTACAGGAGTATATACGCAGGTCACGTGGGTTGCCACGTCACTTCCGGGTTTTCACTAAAAACTACCTCCAAACATAGAAGAGTTCCAATTTTTTCCCTTAGACGTCCGTATGTTCATCCTCCAAACCCACAAGAGTTCCAATGTTCAACCGCCGGGGTGTTTTCCCGCCCCGCCCCAGCGCCCCGCAGCGTCATCCCGCGTCATCCCCGGCAGTGCGCGCGCGGACGCGGGTCAAAAGGTCAAAGGGTCACCTCCAGGTCAGACGGTCCAATGTCCAATGAGACAATGTTGCGGCATCGCTATAGTCAGAGTTTGAGCACAAAAAAAGGGGATTCTAGATGAACCTGGGAAAGATGGGCAGTTCCATTTGGACCAATCAGCGGTCGAGAAAAAGAGCCAATCAGCGGTCGAGAAAAAGAACCAATCAGCCAATCGAATTGGGGTACTCACGGTGTGCTTTCGCTGACGTCCGCGCCTACATCTGGGTTCTTGTACACCCGGGTAATGTTTTTCTGGACATGGATGGGTTACCTTTGGCTCCATTCTAGGCCACTGATTTGCTAATACGGTGTTCAAAGCCACTTTCATGCATTATGCTCATAGAACTTATAGTCATAATCTATACGTGTTGGACGAGTCTCTTCACTCACCGTATACACGTACCTCAATGAAATGCCCGCTCCAAACCTAGACCAAAGACACGTACTTGGTCTGTAGGCTGATTTCATTGGCTCTCTATTTTTACTATAGTGCTGTTGCATTCTAACCTTGATGGGTTACCTAGAACTTATAGTCATCAACATAATCTATACGTGTTGGACGAGCCTTTTCACTCACCGTATACACGTACCTCAATGAAATGCCCGCTCCAAACCTAGACCAAAACACGTACTTGGTCTGTAGGCTGATTTCATTGGCTCTCTATTTTTTACTATAGTGCTCTTGCATTCTAAACTTGATGGGTTACATTTTGGCCCCATCCTACACCACTGATTTCAGTTTGACTGAATCTCCACATTGGGCATTAATGCATCAGGAATAAAACACACAAGACAGGGTTTTTTGGTGAGATCTCATTTTTTTTTTTTTTTTTTTTTTTTTATTCAGTGAACAACAACAACGTGAGAACAACGACGTGAAAACTGAAGCCCAGAACAAGGGGCTTGTAATTAACTGAAGCCCAGAACAAGGGGCTTGTACATTGAAGCCCAGAACAAGGGGCTTGTAAACTTAAGCCCAGAACAAGGGGCTTGTCATTAACTTAAGCCCAGAACGGGGCTTGTAGATTGAAATGATGGGCGGCCCAGTCATAGACGAGTACATCGCGGTCCTCGGCCTGGGGGTACTCGTCAAACATCTGTACGATGGTAGATAAGGGTCTTCCCGGCATCGATGGTACAGGTAAAACAAGCAATATTGTCCGCACACGCCACTGGTCAGGCTTTGCAACGTTTGACTGTTCCAACACCACGTCTCTGTGCCTTGATCCATGAAGTCTGTTAAATCGGGATGGAGGGGAGGCAGACCGTACGGGTCAAAGTATTCCCCCTGCTCTTCTGTCAAGTACACGGCCACCCAGTGTTCACCGGGTCGATCCATCGGGTCCGTGTTGAGAACGTAAGCAGCCGGATACATACGGTCTAATGGAAACACATCTCGGGCGAACACTCCTTGAAAGACCCTACGTGTCTCTGGGTCATTCTCCAGCACGGTGGTTATCTGGTCTGTATCCATGTTAGGTGGAGAAGTCACACAGGACGTTGCGCGCCTTGTCCACTTGAATGATGTTGTCAAACTCGGCGCAGCAGATCACATTGACGGTGGTCGCCAGGGCTCGTGCAAAGTGGATTTCCAACCGTAAGTTGCCTTGCTTGGCCAGGGCCAGCTGATGGTCGTTCTCTAAGGTGGGGGTTAGATCGAAACAGAGCAACGTGTATCCGTTCGCGTAGTCCTCCCGACTGATGAAATTCCCTTCGTCCTGGTTGATTTGACCGGTGGCTGTAAACAGGCTCTGATAGGCTCGAACGAAATTCCTCCGCCCAAAGTTCGGTGTTAAGGCCGTGGCTGGCACCTGTTGTCCATCCACATGCAGGGCCACAAAATTGATGCCGAAATGTTGAAAGTCAAACGGATTCTCTTGGTAGGCTCCGCTGAAACTGGTATTTTCCACACAGGCCAGGATCAATCGCTTGGGTAGTTCCCCCAGGAACAGGTTTTCTTTGTTGGCGCCCATATTTCCAGCAGGCACAGAGAACACTTTGGCTTGCACACGTCGGATAGGGTACTGGGCTGGTTTTGTTTCCAAGGCTTTCATGTGTCCCAATTGAACGGCTGGATTCGGTTTCACTTTTCGGACATACAGGACTGCGTCTTGGATGACAATCTTATAGTCCGCTGCATGCCCCTCAACGTTAGTGGCCATCAAGGCAAAGGTCGGAGGCGCCCGTATCAGTCGGATTTTGATGGGGATCTTGTTCAAGAGGTACCGGTCTTGCATGAACATGTCTGCATGCAGTCGACCCATCATATCCACCGAGGCACTGTTCGCAGTGAAAGCCTTCCGTTTGTTATATCCCCCATTGTCCGCCGTGTCCATGTGCTCGGCCGTGTCCTTGTAGAATAAAGCGGTTGTCAGCTGAGATTGTTTAGCCTCTCGGCCATACGACAACAGTGTCTCGATGTAGGCTCGATAGGGGTACGTGTTGGTGGAGTCACTGATGAGTTTGTCGCTGAGAAAAATATCCACCTGCTGAAACATCGAGTGCAGCCAGAGATTCGTCGGGCCCACCGTTGCTTGGTCAGCGATTCTGGTGCCAGCTCCATTGACCACCTTGGCTTTCACATACAAGTAGGTATGGGCTAAATCCACATAGGCCGTATCCGCATTACTCATGGTGAACTCGATGGGCCCGGTTTCGTTGATGCTGGAGAGCGGGAGATGCTCCACCCATAATCCTTGTTCGACACTGGTTTGTGTGGGCGGCACGGTCCACAAATCAAATTCACTGTTGGTGGAGGGGCAGGACTTGGCGTGGATTAAGGACATGTTTTAAGAAAAGATATCCTTTGTCTTCTTCGATGTGCGTAGTCGCTGGGTCGGTCGTCGACAGGTGCGTGGTCTCGGTGGGGCAGCTCTTTTATTCCCAACGGTGCGTTGTGCTTTGGCCACCAAGACGCCTCCCGCTTCTTTGGCCCGCCGTTTCAAGGATTCTTTGGGTGCCGTACCCCCCAAGACATCACCGGCCACTTGCAGTCCACTGCGTACCACTTGTTTGCCGATTGCTTTCACCCCACGCGTCACCAAGGGCAGGAACGTTTTCACAATGCTGCCGAGTATGTTCCCCAGACCATGTCCTCGTTGCATGCGTGCACCGCTAAATACCGGAAAGCCACCCCCGGCCTGTTGGGCATAATAGTCGGCATAGCTGCGTGCATCGCACCCGTAAGGTACTTTCATTATGCAAAGTGGGGAGCACGTGCTTGTCGAAAATGAAGTGTCAGCACCACTTTTCCTCGTTCGAATGCCACCGGTCGTCCGGTGTCATCTCTTATATCCACCGTGATCGTGTTGATGTCAGTTTGTCGTACGGGCAAGTAGAGCATGTGGGTGAAACTGTGGGTGACTTGACCTCCATACGTCTTTTTAATGGGACCACCCGTAACAGAGGTGTGTTGATATCGCCCACGATGTGGTTGTCCACCACGTCCGAGTAGACGTAGAGTCCGTACATACCCGACTTCATATCCATCGGCATCTCGCCATGGTGTTCGGTGAGACCAGCGAACGTCTTTAGATCGAAACCCAACATTTGCTGTAGGATAGCACTCAGTACGACACTCGCCTTGCCGGAGACGATAAGCTGTGCCTTGTCGTTGTGTGCGTTGTAATCGAAGTCCACGTGATTCTTGAAGGGATAGGCTTTGATGGGTCTTGAAGTATTCGTCACTCCCCGTAGCGCCTTATAATGCATCAGTCTTGACAGCCCACCCATGAACTCTTTGGGGGTATCGTATTGGCCTTCGGGCAGGGCGAGTCGGGTGTTTTTGCCTTCGTAGGTCACCTCGTACCACACTTCATTGGCTCGCACGTTGTACCACGAGTAAGGGTATTGGATATCCACGAGGCCGCATTCCCACCGGCCAGGTAAATGTAACGGTTGCGGTAACTGGGTGATGTACTTGGCCACGGTGTTGTCAGGAAACACATCCAGCGAACTGTTACTGGGTAGGGTCAGGTAAAACATGGCGACTGAGCTGTCCTGCTGCTGCTGTTGGTTTTAATAGGTGTTCCAGGCCTTGGGCGGTTGTGTCCGGCGTCGTGTTCGTCGCGTTGACTTGCTAGGTGTCACGGCTCTGGAGATGTGGGGTGTCCTGATCGAGGGTGGTTTTTTAAAGGTCTGAAAAGAAGGTGCCCGTTGTGATGGTGGTGGAGTTTTGGGGGGTGACTCCGGTTCCCAGTCGGCTTTCCAAGAAGGTTGTGGTGAGAGTCGTGGTGCACGACTCGGCGATTGCTGGGTTTGCTGCATAAAGGCCCAGCGGTGGGGGTTCCCCACCAATTCCTGTGGTACATGCATGTCTTTCAAGCCTTGAGCGAAGACCTCCCATCCTCGAAGATCGGTGTGCGATCTGCGTTGACGCATCAGATCATTCACTAAATCCGTCATGTGGGTGCCGGGGACCACCTGATTCTGTACCAGGAGTTCCCCTTTATCATTCCAAGTCATGTTAGGATTCTGTTTCATCCGTTGTAATACCAGGCCAGCTTGTTTCTTGAACGAGGCAGGTACACTCTTCAGCACTTCGTCTTCCACCCACTGTGGGGCTGTGGGGCTACCCCTGGTAATGGCGGCTGTTGGAACGGTGCTGAGGTCGGCGGTCTGTCACGTGGTGGTGGTGGTGGTCGTGGTGGTGGTGCTGTTGCTGGGGTAGAGCGAGTTTTGTATTGGTCCATGAACGTCATGTACCGTTGAAGCGTCTCATTGTACCGTTGTACTTTCTCACCGTCGCTTAACCCCGGTCTCTGTAAGATCTGTTGCACCCTCTCCATCGAGGCTGTTTATGGTCCTCACCGTAGGTGGACAGGGCAGGGTGATTGGAGGTTGCAAGGAACCGTGGTTCGACGAGGACCATTTTTTTCGTGTGGTTCATTGTCGGCCGAAGAGTCCACCCAATACTGGACCCAACACGGAAGCGGCCAACGGTGCTAAGATGGCCCCGAGAAAGCCGCCTTTCTGTAACACCTTTTTCTTTTGTGTTTGAGGGACCTGCCGTGACTAGGGTTCGGAGACCTGTCTTATGCTCGGCCAACTTGGTCTTCTGAGCCGGAGTCAGTGGTACGTTGCCTTTTAACAGGTTGTACCCGATCTCGCACAGACAGCGTACAAGGTCAGGGTCCGCACCACGTACAATGGTTCGGACTAACTCGGGTGGGGCCGTCTTCAATACACGGAGCGTGGGAGCGTGCTTCCGTACTCGCGCAGACATCCTGTACAACTAATGCTAGAACCCACAACTCTGCCCATTTTATCCACCTCACAGACAAAGTCAACCCTGCTGTGGTATTCATTCTTTTATTATTCCCCATCATCAAACACACAGACCCCAGCTGGGGGCGCCACTGTGGATGTGTTTACATTATTTTTGCATGTACACGTGGTGGGTCTCTCCGGGAAAGATGCCGGTCCGTAGTCGAAGGTGGTCGGGGGTGGCTTGCTTGAGGTCGAAGAGCATATACCCGTGTTGAGGGGTTGTGGCATCTTTAAAGGCTTCCAACGCAAACGGTTTGCGGCCGGGTGCAGGTGCAGCAGTTGAGTGGTATCTCTCGGGTTTTTGAAGACCACCAGGTAGTGGGCATTTAAGCTGATATTCCGATGTTCTTTGTTTTTACTGAACAGATTCTGCACAATGTAGATGATGCTGAGCCGTCGATGATGGCCGCCTTTGGTAAAGAGTTGGGTGACCCGTGCATCCGTCTCCGCCATGAGATCATCCAGAACCACCAAGGTGTCGGGTTCCAAATCGGCCAGGTTGGGTAGGCCTTCCACGAACGTGATGTGGGCATTGCTGCATACGCTTCCTGCCATTCTCCGTAACACCACACGACTCTGGCAATGGGTGGAGTGATCATGCTGTCGGCGTGTTCGAGGAGCTTCCTGACGAAGTGCGTTTTGCCCGAGCCCGTCGGTCCTGCGATGACGCAAGTGAAGGGATGCTGCCACCCAGGGTCCATGGTTCGAGGTGTATCCGTTGTCGTGGTAACCCGCTCTTGTAAATTTCGTACGAGTGAACTGGAGTGGTGGCGGGTACAACGTCGGTCGTCGTTGTCTGTTCACTGTCAGAGATGGTGCTGGGGGTGGGTACAACGTGGGTGGTCGGTTCACTGTGAGGGATGAAATCCGGTGGGTGTTCAGACGTAGTGGGCGTACTTGGTGTAGGTGTAGAGCTCGGCGTGGCTTGTACGCGGGGTGTGGTGGTGGTGGTGACTGGGCTCGATACGACTGGTGCTCTCTGTAGACCGGTTTCGCTGGTGCCTGGTGTTCTCAGTTGGTTAAGTAACGTGCTGACATAGGCTACGTCGTAAAACACACCTCCGTACAACACACCCAGCAGGGTTAGCAATAGCACCCCAAAGACCACTTGCGCTTTGCGCGTTTTGCGAGACGCTGTCTTCAGAGGCAGCTGCTGTTGGTCCATAGCACTGTGGTCGGGCGTGGAATGAAGGAGGACGGCAGTGGTGTCTGGTTTTATAGTCGTTTCACCTGGTTGGCCGCGACCCAGGAATTGAAGGAACTGGGCCAGCCTTGCCATTTTACGAAATGAAACAGTTTGCCACGTCGACGCTCCGTTTTCAAAATCTGCTCCACCGTGTAGTAGTCTTGCTGTGTTTTTACAACAGGCTGTAATTCCGTGTCGTAAAACGTCCCCAGCAACGTTTCCCCTTGGAGATCTTCCAGTTCATAGACTCGCCGCTGTCAGGGTAGGCGCCGTTTAATCAGGAAGTGCTCATCGCTCCAGTTGGGCAAGTAACTTTTCTCGAACTTTCCCTTGACTTTACTGATCCATACAGGGTCCCCGACCTTGTACACCGCCTTCGTCGTTCGCTGCGATGGCCTGGGGTACAAGACACGCCGGACTTGGGCTTCATTGCGTTGGGTCACGGTAATGGGGGCTCTCTCTATACTTCGATGATAGGCTCGATTGTACCCCTCACCAGTTTCGGGAGAACATCGATGTACCGCCTTGTATTCTTATAGGTGAAATATTTATACATGCGGCCTTTGAATGTCCTGTTGAACCTCTCCACCACGGAAGCCTTGGTCTCGTTGTACGTATGGAAGAAAAACACCTTCGGTTTCTTGAGAAAGGCTTGGAACGGTCTGTTGAGGAATTCCGTGCCTTCGTCGGTTTGCAAATACAAAGGTTTGCGCCCGGTCTTGAAGATGTCTTTGAACGCCGCTAAGAGATTCGCCCCCGTTTTCGTCCGGATGGGTACCACCCACGCATACTTGGATAGGATATCGATGCACGTCAAGATATACTGATTCTCATCGTTGTGTTTGGCAAAGGCGCTCATATCCACCAAATCCGCTTGCCACTGGGCATCTATTCCTCCCACGATGACCCGGTTCCGTAGAAAATGGCGACGGACAGATCGATGTAAGGTATAGGTGTCTTGTCTTCTTAACTAATCTCGGACTTGGGCACGTTGTACCCCCTGGGGTTTGGCCGCTCGATAGAGAGCCGACAATGCACTATAGGCCGCCGGACTGTCGGGACTGTAGTATAAGTTATCCAACACCTTCTCCAGCGCTTCATGGTGACAAAATGATGATGGACCCTGGCTCTATCGTTTATTTATAACGGGTATATCTTGGGCCGGAGTTTCTTTCTGATTTTCTTCGTGGACTTCCACAGTGGCCATGGTAAATGACCAGTCCAACTCGTCTGATGACCGCTTGATAAGCACTTCATCCACATCCACCACGGCATCTTCCAATGCAGAACATAGATCAGGGTGAAGGGTAAAATGCACTGTACCTCCATCTAGCCGAGCCAATTGAGCAAAGAAAGGGCCGCGTCGGATGTACACATCGTGACACAAGTGGATGAGGTCGCCGTCCAGTTCACCAGACAACACCCGTTTGAATTTGGTCCAGCCCTCCCGGGACAGACGAATGTGAGCCGGGCACGGTTGTGTAGGGTCCGCATCACAGACGTCTCCCACCTCCTCCATGATATCGACCTTATCCGCATACACGTGCAGGAACACCTCGGGGGTCAAGCTGAAATACGCCAGTACTATATGCTCCGTCATGGTCAGTACGTGAATGGTACCAGATTTCACTGTCTCTCGTATTTATAGGGAGAACCCCGTGAGATCAAAGGATCAGGTGGTCATGTCATTGGGCTGACTGAGTCTAGCCGGGTAATCAATGGCATCGTCATCGGGTTCATGTAGTTGTTCATGGGGTTCAGCCAGCGCGTCCTCAATAGCACGAGCCCACCCCAACTGGTGTGATGATCGCTCGTCCGGTGTAAACAGCTGGTCCACAATAGGCACCACTTTCTCCAAGGCTGACCACAGATCGGGGTCTAGGGTGAAGCCTCGCGTAGCATCTGGGTAGCGGCCCAGGCGTAGGAAGAGGGAGGTACGGTATACGTAGATGGCATTGTCTATGTGGATGAGATTTCCGTCGAGCTCGCCGCTCAACACCCGTTTAAATTTGGTCCAGCCGTCACGAGGTAGTGTGACCGTATTCGATACGGTCTCAGCGGGCGCCCAGCAAATAGCTCCACGGTCTTCCACCAGGGTGACTTTATCTTCATAGACGTGTAACCCCACCCGGGATGTAAGGGGCAGGATGGCTCGTAGGACGGGTGACATGCTTGGTCCAAATGTCGAACGGTGAATGACACACACTCTGTCTGACCCTCGTATTTATAGTGTCAATACCACAGCGCCAGGGTCAATAGGGCACAGACTAGTATGAGGCCAACCAGCCGGCGCTGGTTCCGGCGTGAGCGCTCCTGGTCTATAGCGCGAGCATCAAGGATGGCTGTCATAGTCCAGTAGTGGTGAGTGATGGCACGCCTCTCCATCGAGTGCACTCTGTGGAGGACCGCCTCTGTGAACTCGTTCAGGATCTGGCGTCGTCCCTCGTTGTCGTCGCCATCTGCAAACATGGACCGGACCACTGCTCGGTAACCCGTGAATGAATTCACCACGGTGGCATACTGTAAAATGCGAGTCGCATGGGGCTGGATCTCCGCCATGGCTCTGTAGAAATGAAGGTGTGGGATCCAGAGGGACGTGTTTTATAGACCAGATGTAGTTCTACGGGTGTAGTCCGTGATACGTACTATTCTGATGGGTTAGTCCAAAAAAAGGGAGCAACAACAACAACAACAACACAGATTACAGATCAATCCTTTTATTATGTGTGAACAACATAGAAATGCATGTACTGACCTGTCTGTGGGAGGTTTCCCACAATGGCGTTCACCTTCGCGTCTTTTCGTGTACGTCCGTGTCTTTTCGTTAAAGTCCGTGTATCTTCGGTAAAGTCCGTGTCTTTTCGGTAAAGTCCGTGTCTTTTCGGATCGGTGACGTCCGTGTCTATCGTCCGGGCACTCGGGCCAGGCCAGTGGAAAACACCCCGGCGGTTGAACATTGGAACTCTTGTGGGTTTGGAGGATGAACATACGGACGTCTAAGGGAAAAAATTGGAACTCTTCTATGTTTGGAGGTAGTTTTTAGTGAAAACCCGGAAGTGACGTGACAACCCACGTGACCTGCGTATATACTCCTGTAAAATAGAGCCGATTTTATTTCTTTGGAAGGGGCAAGGTCAATAGGACTTGCGCTTTTTATACTACTAAACTGTGAAGTAGATTATATCTTACATAGGCCTTAAGGCCGTGATATGCATATGAAGTATTCTGGGGCATGGTCAGTACTTCCCAATTTTTCCTTCGTCTACTACTCGCCGATTTTTTTGATTTTTTTTATTATTATTTATTTATTTATTTATTTATTTATTTCCTCGAGAGCTTTAAAATAAGACCTCACTCTACCCAATCGGGCCACTAGTGCTCCACCTATACTCCAACATGTCCACCCCGTATGGATTTATACATACTAATATCCCAGTATATGAGTGTATATGGGTCTATATGGATCTATATACAAGCCTACCCGGTACTTTCATAGTTTTTCCATCGTATTCTACATGATCAACCTCATAGCTCATAGTAAAAGCCATAAAAAAAACGACCACCCCTATACCCCATACAGGCCAAATATAGCGGGACATCATCTTCGCCTGGGAATTGGTCTAGTCCGAGTTGTCTCCCTTGCATCAAAGCGTATAGATGGGGCTGTGGTTTGAACGGAGTTATTATCCGGGCAAGCCGGGGAAATTGACCTTGAGCAGCCATTTTTCTTAGCGTTTGTTACATATAACAGACCTGTACGGAATATTTCCACTTTAAATCGTTCATACCCAACAAAATTATATCAAACTAATTCATGCATTCATATCTAAGTCATTCATATACCGCGGGAGACCACATGAAGGTGCCCCGATGCCGCTCAGCATACGTTCGATGAACGTTCGTAATTTTTCTTTTGCTGGTGCAAACTGGACGATGTAAATGCTCGACACTGGGGTGGCACTCGATCATAGACTGGTCATAATAACATGCTACAACACTTAAATTCAGATCTCATCAACCAGAACGTCTTATGTGCTGGCAGTTCATGACAATATCGTAAGATATGTATACTTGCTAACCTTAGTTGGATTCGTCATGAAATCATTTGGAAATAAGTAATTCGAGCACTTTTTGTG
Organism: Hanleya hanleyi; assembly: GCA_036873755.1. Taxonomy (NCBI): domain Eukaryota; kingdom Metazoa; phylum Mollusca; class Polyplacophora; order Lepidopleurida; family Hanleyidae; genus Hanleya; species Hanleya hanleyi. The sequence continues at coordinate 10,843 of JAVTVY010048125.1, read as the reverse complement.
ACATAGCAAAACGAAGATGACAGCCGTTTCCCTTTTCGCTGCGATGGTTTACACGAAAAACCGGCTCAGCTATAAAAATCCATATCTCCGTAAATATGATATGTCCCAACTTTTTACGTCAAGACAATATTCTCTTATATGTGTACTTCCTATTTCCCGCACGAATTTATGCAATATCAATTCTTTCCGCAATAAACTTACAATTTACTGGCAATGGTAACGAAATTCTCCGTCTCAATTTGAGCTTCCTGTACGGCGGCGGAACGTCAAGATCAAAGAGCGCGTGCTGCGACGTAACAGATCACGTGAGGGTCTAAATATAGATCGTTTGTTTACAAATATCAGCTGATCGTGTCTGATATATAACAAAGAATACCTTATAACAACAGTACTTTTCGTAATATCTGAATAGTTGATACTCGACCAAGAATTAATTATGACAGAAAAATTATCTCAGATAAATTTTCGCCCTATTCATAGAAGTATTATTTCCGTCACATCAATTTCTGTCACAGTACTTTTTCAAAATTTCACTAATTCTGCTCCGCGTGGGACTATATGGGGGTGTGGGTGAATGAGGCGTGACCTTTGGACGTATAGACTTGTTTCGTCTTCCGCCATCTTAAACCGCATGCCGCCTTTTTTAACAAAACTACACAGGAACACCGGCTTCCAACAAATATGGCGGCGGGTATTCGAAGCTCGAAGTCAGAAAATTGCCAAACTTCAAAAATTCAGATCTCATCAACCAGAACGTCTTATGTGCTGGCAGTTCATGACAATATCGTAAGATATATATACTTCCTAACCTTAGTTGGATTCGTCATGAAATCATTTAGAAATAAGTAACTCGAGCACTTTTTGTGACATAGCAAAACGAAGATGACAGCCGTTTCCCTATACTCTACGATGGTTTACACGAAAAACCGGCTCCACTATAAACATCCATATCTCCGTAAATATGAAATGTTCAAACTTTTTACGTCAAAACAATATTCTCTTATATGTGTACTTCCTATTTCCCGTCTACAATCCGCCAATATAAACATTACTAAACTTGTTGTTTTTTTCACGACAACAGCTATCCGATTGTATAATACTCCGCGCAGGCTATTTTCATACACCTCGGCCACCGCGCATGCGCAGAAGGCCGATATGTCAACCCAACCCCCAGCCCATTAGATGCCCCCTCCCCTAAGCTTCACTTGGATACCTCACTCGACCCCATCGCACCATTTTATCTAGGGACTACTTTTTCTCCGCGGAAGGTTTTTCCCGCGACCGAATCACCGCCAGACATGACCGCGGATGAATACATCTTTCACATCTTGCACTCACTCACACCGGCCGCCATCTTAAACCCACCACCCATCCACCACACTTGCACTCACTCACACCGGCCGCCATCTTAAACCCACCACCCATCCACCACACTTGCACTCACTCACACCGGCCGCCATCTTAAACCCACCACCCATCCACCACACTTGCACTCACTCACACCGGCCGCCATCTTAAACCCACCACCCATCCACCACAGCCGCCATCTTAAACCCACCACCCATCCACCACACTTGCACTCACTCACACCCCATGTGACACAATACGCGCTTCTGATTGACTACCTCCACGTGACCTCCACAAAACATGCAAATTTCTGAGGTCAATAGGACTCAGTTTGCGCTTTGTATACTACTGATATTGCATTCTTCACTTCATAATACAAGCTTTATGCGTTGTTCCTTTCTGTCTGGTAAATTGAATACGTCTATTCCGAAATTGAATCTTCAGCCTTCGTCCATTAAAGAATTTCCTCTTCCATAATCCAATAACCTAATTAATATAACAGAATTAGCACAAAAAAATCACAACAATCATAGTATACATAAACATAGGCTAGTTTCCTGAGTGAATCGATCAACATTTTTCAATGATGCCAGCAAGACATCATGATGCTCTGTTCTTCTATGAATACGACTATGCTCTGTTCTTATATGAATACGACTATATGCAGACACTTTCAAACGTCCATCATTTCAAAACCAGTTTCATCCCATTCACTGCTCGCGACATAGACGATATTCTCGCTTTGGATAATCGCTATATAAATTACGCAGTGAAGGATACATGTATATATCCACCTTCACTGGATTTAAACTATAGATAGTCATATCGGCAGATAGCCATCACTATAAAGATGGGCTTCACGACAACAGAGATGCTTGAAATTTCGACACCTGTGTATGACTTTTTTTTATCTCGTCTAGTAGCATTTGCTAGATCCTGTGTAAAATGTGACAATTTGAATGAACGTTACAGAAACATTACTGTAGAAACTCATAAAACAGGGCTATACCACCTCTCAAATTTGGCACTTCATGTACATATCGCATTCTGATAGCAAGATACGAATTAGGTCTTTTGATTATGGACTCGGAAATTCTTTAGTGGATGACGGCTGAATATCGAACGACGGACTAGAGGCTTGTATTCCAAAAATGTCAAATCAGTATCGCTGATCAATATTAATCCATAGGAATAGGAGGTGTGCCCGCGTTTGAAAAAAAAAAAAAAAACCCAAAAAGCAAGCGAGCGAGTGAGTAGGATTTAACGTCGATTTCAACAATTTTTCATTCATATCACGACGATTATTACATGTGCCAGGGCATGAGAGCGCCCACAGTTCCTGTTATCCTGAACGCTAATCATCCCAGCCAGTACAACACTCGGTCAATTGACCGGGCTCAACGTTGATTAACTTCGGTGATCCGACAAGAACCGGTGCGGAGGCTAAAAATGTCCGGTGGCTAAGAGTGTCCGGATCCTATCATCTATAAAGCAGCTAGGACACTTTTCTCCACCGTTGGGGACAAGTGTCGGTCCTTCGTTGCAATAGAAAAGGATATGGAAACGGACACTTATTACTAGGACATTCTTATCCATCACACAGGTGTACCCAACGTGATAGGTTTTGTGATTTGAGCGCCTATCCATGTATGGCTGATATACAGTAATACTGTATCATCCGAGAATCATGATCCGTGGGATGTTGAACTTGTTGAACGTAAAAGTATGAGCAGAGATAAATGTGTATTTTGTTTTCAAGATAATTTTATCGTCACCTTATCGAGTGGATCACAGCGGGATCAAAATCGGTTGATATACGAGGTCAAATATGTCAAGTTTTAAATTATGTTGATAGTTTCACTTTTCGTGTCCGATTCATGAACTAAATTTTAGCGATCACCACACGCTGTCACTGACAATAACCTCATTTTTATCTTGACAAATTTATCTTGGGCGTCAAAAGATGTTAAATTAGGTCAAAATTCAACGAGATGTGGTGAAATTGATTCTCCGCCAACTAAGCCAGATAACTAAACCTGAAATGCAACAATATTCATCATTTTCTTATGAAATTATGAATTTGTTCCTTAATCATGTGTACTTTTTCATCAAAAGGTTTGATACCATAGCTCACTATTAGTGAAAATAATATCAATAGCAGTGTCTGACCCACAACGTATCCATACTGTGCCTCGGTGAGTTTGGTCAAAACCACATCGCTTATGTCCCCTCGAAATGACAGTACACATGCTTCTTGGTCATTTTGTGGGATGTAAGAAGCAACAGCTTGCAAGAATTTTACAGCAAATGCCTACGTGAAATTAGGGTAAATATTCTGGAATTCCGGCAAGCTTCTGCTCTGTTACCTCTGAGGTTATATCCCCTGTACTTTAAGATAAATATATGATCGTTCTGGACCAAGAGATCTCGAGAACGGAAATATTATATTCTAATGCCATCCGATTTAATCCGTGTGCCCGATTGGTCAGCTAAAAATATTTGCGACGGTAAAATTTGCACTAACGGCCGCAAATTGATTGAACTTGTCGTCTGTTTAGCGAATACCTTGGCTCCAAGACGGCATCGATTGCTATTACAACTGCATGAGCGAGCATGCTTTATGTCACATCAAAGTAATTTCTCAAGTAATGTTATTAAATTAGTTTGGAAAAGAAGAAGCGGAATTAGAATGGGGATAACCATGTATTTTGGTATTTGCGAAGCTTAATGCTGGTTTTACTTTCGCTAATACTCCTTCTCTATAAAACTCAATTTACGGCAGTAAAACCAGCATTAACGTTATTCCCCAACTCACCAAGCATCGCAAATTCCCACCTCAATCAGAGCAGAAAATCTAACAAATCCATCCACAATCCCCGCAGTTCTCATTCTAACACCATTAGCATGGTAATCCTAAACAGTGCCAGAGATTTGGGATTCACCAATAATATACTGAAAACAAATCATGCTAAATATGTCAAATATGAGATGTAGGTGAAGGTTTTCGGTCCCAGACTTTGGCAATACAACTTTACCCCCCACAAATACTGCTTCTACATGAGTAGTATATACAGTGCATTTAAAGTTAAGTTGACCTACTTATTTGTTCCCCCGGGGAGGATTTGAGGTGGAACTTGATCACGGGGCGATCACGTGATCGTTGGGGAGGAAAACTACCTCCAACACAGAAGGGTTCCAATCTAGGGGAGGCAACTCCGGGTCACTATAGTTCCGGCAAAGGGCCCCTGGGCATGTATTCTTCCGCGGTGATGCGGTCTGGTGGTGATGCGGTCGCGGGAAAAAGCTTCCGCAGAGAAAAAGTAGTCCCTAGACTTCAAATACGCTGCATGGTCCGATTGGGTCGAGTGAGGTATCGAAGTGAAGCATTCGTGAAGGGGCATCCAGTCATGGGTGGGTGCATGTAAAATTAGGATTTTTTCCCGAAACTATAAAAAGCGGAACACGGACTTTACCCCTAAATAGGGGAAAACCCCTATCACCTCTAGCCAAAAGGGCTGATATTAGTCCCCGGGCTTATCGGGGCCTGCCTATCAAGTCAATGGGGTGAGTGCATGTAAAATTATGATTTTTTCCCGAAAATATAAAAAGCGGAACTCGGACTTTACCCCTACAATAGGGGTCTGTATTATACAATATACGGGGAAATGCCTGTATGGATATATCCCCATATTGCTCCATACTGGCTGTATGGGGAGGGGTGGTCAATTTTTTCGTTTGCTTTACTATGGGTTGTGGGGTCTCGTTTCGCCAAGAAAATCCCAATGGGAAGGGTCCCGGAGCGAATCGGTGAAATTTTTTGGAAAAGTCACCGAGGTCTGTATATAGGCTCATACTGGCTATATGGGGGGAGGGGTGGTTAAATTTATTTTGTGGGCTTTACTATGGCTTGTGTGGTCTCATTTTTCTCGTCTCGCCAAGAAAATGACAATGGGAAGGGTCCTGGAGCGAATCGGTGAATTTTTTGGAAAAAGTCCCCGGTATATAGCCCCATATACTGGCTATATGGGGGGAGGGGTGGTCAATTTTTTTTGTTTGCTTTACTATGGGTTGTGGGGTCTCGTTTTTCTCGTCTCGCCGAGAAAACACAATGGGAAGGGTTTCGTAGCGAATCGGTGAAATTTTTGGGAAAAGTCACCGAGGTCCGCATATAGCCCCATATACTGGCTATGGGGGGAGGGGTGGTCAAATTTTTTTGTGGGTGTTAGTATGGGTTGTGGGGTCTCGTTTTTCACGTCTCGTCATTTAGAACACGATGGGAAGGGTTTCGGAGCGAAACGGTGAAATTTTTGGAAAAGTACCATATAGCCCATATAGTTCCATACTGGCTATATGGGGGTATAGGTCCAATCTGGGAAATTCACACACGTTCATTGTGATATGGGTTGTTTGGATTTGTTTTCCTCGTCTCGTCATTTAGAACACGATGGGAAGGGTTTCGAAGCGAAACGGTGAAATTTTTCGAAAAGTACCGAGTAGACCTGTATATAGGCTCATATAGCTCCATACTGGCCATATGGGGGTATAAGTTCAACCTGGAAAATTCACAAACGTTCATTGTGATATGGGTTGTTTGGTCTTGTTTTTCACGTCTCGTCATTTAGAACACGATGGGAAGGGTTTCGAAACGAAACGGTGAAATTTTTGGAAAAAGTTCACCGAGGCCTGGGTAAGCCCATAGGCCTATACTGCATGGCTATGGGGGTATAGGCCCATACTGGGTGGACGTTTTGAGGTCTAGGTGAGCCCCTAATGATCCTATGGTGTCGTGTGAGGTCTTATTTTGAAGCTCTTGTGGAGGAGCATCCGACTGGTTATTAGTTCGTCCGTTTTTAATATTCTGCGGATGCGCAATCTGGCCCGTAGTATAGAAAGCAGGCATTTTGAGGGGTATGTGGGTGTGTGTTTGCGGTAGAGATGGACCGCTATGGGTCCGAATGGCTCGTGGAAGGTCTCAAAGTGAAGCTTGTGTGGGGTAGAGTCAGAATGGCGTGTTTTTAAATGCAAGTCGCGTCAATCTGCGCATGCGCAGTTGGTTGTACTACCTAAAGTGGTCATTTTAGGAAAGTGCAGGAAGGTATTTGGGGTAGAGAGGGACCATCCTTGGTCCGATTGTGTCGTGGGAGGTGTCCTCTTGTAGCTTTCATGGTGTACATCCCCATTTGAGAGATGTTCGCGTCATCTGTGACGTCATTGGTGACGTCATCAGTACGAGTAGTAGCGAAAGTGGGCATTTTGGGGCGGTGAAGAAAGGGATTTGGGGTAGGGATGGACCATCCTTGGTCCGAATGCGTCGTGGGGGTGTCATCTTGTAGCTCTCGGCGTGTAGACCACGATTTGAGAGATGTCCACAGCATCTGTGACGTCATCGGTGACGTCATCAGTCAGAGTAGTAGCGAAAATGGGCATTTTAGGGGAGTGAAGGAAGGATTAGTGGTATAAAAGCGCATTTCGAGCCCTTTTGACCTAGCGGCACAAGCCCAATGAGAGTATGCGCGCGTGTGTGTGCGTTTGTGTGTATGTGTGTGTGTGTGTCTCCATATGCAGGCACACGCTCCTGTGGTGCACCCTGTACCCTACGATGTTCCCGAATGTCCCACCATCCCGGCCTTCTATCAGGCCCAGGTCAGAAGCTCTCATGTCCTGCATGTGAATAGTCCGTCATATCGTGTGTATGCATGTGTGCGTCTGTGTGTATGCATCTGTGTGTTGGTGTGTGCGTGGACGTGTGTATGTGTGGGTATGCGTCTGTGTGTATGTGTCTGTGTGTATGTGGATGTATGTGTCTGTGTGTATACGTCTCTGGGTGTGTGTGTGTGCTTGCGTGTGTGTACGCGTGTGTGCGGGCTTGCGTGTGTGTGTACGCGTGTATGTGTATGTGTGTGTGTGTACGTGTATGTGTTATAAAAGCTCGTAATCACCGCCACATCACGCATACACACATCCACGCATACACACACGCACATGCACGCACACGCACACACATACACACAGACGCATACACGCACTCGGGTACACACACGCAAGCACACCCACACACCCACAGAGACGTATAAACACAGACACATACATCCACATACACAGACATACCCACAGACGCATACACACACATACACACCAACACACACACACGCACACACGGATGCATACACACAGACGCACACATGCATACACACGATATGACTGACTATTCACATGCAGGACATGAGAGCTTCTGACCTGGGCCTGATAGAAGGCCGGGATGGTGGAACATTCGTGAACATCCTAGGGTACAGGGTGCACCACAGGAGCGTGTGCCTGCATATGGAGACACACACACACATATAGACGCATACACACTCATGCATACACACCCGCTCATTGGGCCTTGTGCCGCTAGGTCAAAAGGGCTCGAAATGCGCTTTTATACTACTAGTCCTTCCATCACTCCCCAAAAATGCCCATTTTCGCTACTACTCGGACTGATGACGTCACCGATGACGTCACAGATGCTGTGGACATCTCTCAAATCGTGGTCTACACGCCGAGAGCTACAAGATGACACCCCCCACGACGCATTCGGACCAAGGATGGTCCATCCCTACCTCAAATCCCTTTCTTCACCGCCCCAAAATGCCCACTTTCGCTACTACTCGTACTGATGACGTCACCAATGACGTCACAGATGACGCGAACATCCCTCAAATGGGGATGTAAACCATGAAAGCTACAAGATGACGCCTCCCACGACACAATCGGACCAAGGATGGCCCCTCTCTACCCCAAATACCTTCCTGCACTTTCCTAAAATGACCACTTTAGGCAGTACAACCAACTGCGCATGCGCAGATTGACGCGACTTGCATTTAAAAATACGCCATTCTGACTACCCCACACAAGCTTCACTTTGACACCTTCCACGACCCATTCGGACCCATAGCGGTCCATCTCTACCGCAAACACACACCCACATACCCCCCAAAATGCCTGCTTTCTATACTACGGGCCAGATTGCGCATGCGCAGAATATTGAAAACGGACGCACTATTAGTCCAGTCGGATGCTCCTCCAAGAGAGCTTCTAAATAAGACCTCACACGACACCATAGGATCATTACGGGCTCACCTAGACCCAAAAACATCCACCCAGTATGGGCCTATACCCCCATAGCCATGCAGTATAGGCCTATGGGCTTACCCAGGCCTCGGTGAACTTTTCCCAAAAATTTCACCGTTTCGTTTCGAAACCCTTCTCATCGTGTTCTAAATGACGAGACGTGAAAAACAAGACCAAACAACCTATATCACAATGAACGTGTGTGAATTTCCCAGGTTGAACCTACATGTATACCCCCATATGGCCAGTATGGAGCTATATGAGCCTATATACAGGTCTACTCGGTACTTTTCGAAAAATTTCACCGTTTCGCTTCGAAACCCTTCCCATCGTGTTCTAAATGACGAGACGAGGAAAACAAATCCAAATGAACGTGTGTGTAGCCAGTATGGGACTATATGGGCTATATGGTACTTTTCTAAAAATTTCACCGTTTCGCTCCGAAACCCTTCCCACCGTGTTCTAAATAACGAGACGTGAAAAACGCGACCCCACAACCCATAATAACACCCACAAAAAAAATTGACCACCCCTCCCCCCATAGCCAGTATATGGGGCTATATGCGGACCTCGGTGACTTTTCCCAAAAATTTCACCGATTCGCTCCGAAACCCTTCTCATTGTGTTTTTCTCGGCGAGACGAGAAAAACGAGACCCCACAACCCATAGTAAAGCAAACAAAAAAAATTGACCACCCCTCCCCCCATATAGCCAGTATATGGGGATATATACCGGGGACTTTTTGCAAAAAATTCACCGATTCGCTCCGGGACCCTTCCCATTGTCATTTTCTTGGCGAGACGAGAAAAACGAGACCTTACAAGCCATAGTAAAGCCCACAACAAAAAATTTGACCACCCCTCCCCCCATATAGCCAGTATGGCACTATATGGGGCTATATACCGGTGATTTTTTTCAAAATTTCACCGTTTCGCTTCGAAACCCTTCCCATTGTGATTTTTTTCGGCGAGACGAGAAAAACGAGACCCTACAACCCATAGCAAAGCCCACAAAAAAAATTTGACCACCCCTCCCCCCATATAGCCAGTATGAGCCTATATACAAACCTCGGTGACTTTCCCCAAAAATTTCACCGATTCGCTCCGGTACCCTTCCCATTGTGATTTTCTTGGCGAAACGAGAAAACGAGACCCCACAACCCATAGTAAAGCAAACGAAAAAATTGACCACCCCTCCCCATACAGCCAGTATGGAGCAATATGAGGATATATCCATACAGGCATTTCCCCGTATATTGTATAATACAGACCCCTATTGTAGGGGTAAAGTCCGAGTGCCGCTTTTTATATTTTCGGGAAAAAAATCCTAATTTTATATGCACCCACCCCATTGACTTGGTAGGCAGGTCCCAATAAGCCCGGGGACTGATATCAGCCCTTTTGGCTAGAGGTGTTATGGGGTTTTCCCCTATTTTAGGGGTAAAGTCCGTATTCCGCTTTTTATATTTTCGGGAAAAAAATCCCAATTTGACATGCACCCACCTCATTGACTTGATAGGCGGGTCCCAATAAGCCCGGGGACCGATATTAGCCCTTTTGGCTAGGGTTGATAGGTGTTTTCCCTATTTTAGGGGTAAAGTCCGTGTTCCGCTTTTTATAGTTTCGGGAAAAAATCCTAATTTTACATGCACCCACCCATGACTGGATGCCCCTTCACGAATGCTTCACTTCGATACCTCACTCGGCCCAATCGGACCATGCAGCGTATTTGAAGTCTGGGGACTACTTTTTCTCTGCGGAAGCTTTTTCCCACGACCGCATCACCACCAGACCGCATCACCGCGGAAGAATACATGCCCAGGGGCCCTTTGCCGGAACTATAGTGACCCGGAGTTACCTCTCCCTAGATTGGAACTCTTCTGTGTTGGAGGTAGTTTTCCTCCCCAACGATCACGTGATCGCCCCGTGATCAAGTTCCACCTCAAATCCTCCCCGGGGGAACAAATAAGTAGGTCAGCTTAACCTTAAATGCATTTTATATACTACTTACATGGTTCTACAGTATGTGGACTCACTGTTTGAGTTTGCGTAAGACAGTTGTTTAACGTTACAAAGTTGTAATTTCATATCGTTATCAAACAGACAGCTATATTCAATCACCTTGCCATCTCCCTCATGTAACACGACATAATTTAATCACCAATGCGTAATCCTTGGACTGACCAAGCGGGACAAACACGTCGTGTAAACTTCGATTTGGTGTGTCGGGTTACATACAGAACGTCTTGGCAGTGCCTTTTTGTCACCTGCACTGTGCGTTGACAATTAAATTACATGTAATAACAATTCATCACGTGATTTGTACTTCCACGTGATAACAGAAGACTAGTACTTGATAGGACAGAAACAGGATGCTGTGCAAT
>JAVTVY010048124.1:0-23094 GCA_036873755.1 Hanleya hanleyi | reverse complement strand
GATGGAGATATAAATAGAATAGAAGAATTGTCCACGTACAGGTTCATCAGTTGGTTTTGATTAGGTTATATTGGTAAGTATGTGTTCATTGTACATTGTAGTCTCTTGGGTGACTCCTTTGTCTTTGTACCCCTCTGTACACACAAAGCCGTCCAGAAAAAAACTGGGAGAACCATAGGCGGGTTCTCCCATTTTTTTCCACCGACAAAAGTCGCACATGGTCAATAGCAATAGTTAATTTGGTACATAAATAAATCAGTTAATAAGTAACTAAATATTATAAATAAAAATATTATTATAATTAACACCGATTGTGAATGTTTGATATAACCTCCAGTGTTCTGCCCCTGCTAGAAAACCGGACGATTAACATTCATTAAAGAGGGTTGGAAATAAGGGAACATAATTTGATCGGTGCTCATTATTAGGAGCTTTTAATTTTTTCGGTGAATTTGTCTATGTTATTACTATGGCATTTTGATTGGTTAGTGTCCAAATTTGATCAGTCATTTCTGATGACTGACCCTTATTTCCGCCCCTGTAATATAGTTTTGAATCTAAGCGTGCTACATTTATTTAAATGCCATTTTTGATTGATTGAAATTTGTGCGTATTTGCACAGATCTGTCGTTATATTTGATCTAGTGACACTGTCCATCATATGTATGCGGTATTTATAGCCACATCAGTAAACCTTCCATTGGCCAGTTGGTACGCTGGCGTATTGTTCCATTGTTCGTATTGATTTTGGAGTTATCTCCCTTATTCGTTGATCAATTGATTTACGATTTACAAGTTTTGAAATAATGAACTTCAGCAGAACAAACACAAAGAATGAAACAACAAAATACTGGTTTCTGTGTGGGACACTATCTCGGTGTTGTTTGGATAGACTCATCCTTGCATTTAAAAGCAGCAACCAAATAAGCAATCACATGATCTCATATACTATACTGTGATCTCCTCGGTATCGATAAATCTAGAACCAGTCTGTACCACCCTCAAGGCTACGAAGTCTGTGAGAGATTCAACCAGATCCTTTTGAGTTTGTTAGGTACACTGCCGGAGGACAAGACCTCTGCTTGGGAAGATTAGTCACCTTCTGTCGTCCATGCTTATAACTGCACCAAACATCCAATGACAGATTTCTCACCATATTTTCTTCTGTTTGGAAGACAGCCCAGGAAGAGGAATTGCATAGAAATCTTTTGTTCCTTTCGTCATCTTCAATTTCTCCGGAGGAAACGGATGACCTCGAGGGAAATGGACGTTCATTTGATGTCGGTGAATCAGATGACATTGAGTTGGATTGAGTGTTGCTGGAGGTACAGGCGTCAGAGCAAAGCGAGAGTACAGCAGTGTTCCCAGAGGTGGTCCCACAAGACCAGATGAGTATTGTGTCGTATGATCTGATCACAAGCTGCGGTGGATATCGATGTTGATGTTGCTCAAAGTGAAACTGGATCGACCGAAGATACTCCGGTGGTGGATTCTGGTACGCTGGTGCCCGAGCAAGATGTCCTTGTTTGGTAGATATCACTCCGCAAAAGGACGACATTCCTCTTAGTTGGCGTGCATAGTTCGAGGCCTACCCCGTGGCTATTCCTGTTCCGCTCCCCGGCAGGTCGCTTCGGAATCGTGAACCTTCTAACTGGATAGTTTCCGGAGACTACGAAGTTAATCCGCTGTCGGTTGGCGAGGGTGTATCACTGAAACCCGCGTGGATTTTTAAGACGGATTATTTGCTTGCTACTTTAAAATCAAACCCAGGGTTGGCATCGAGTCCCGTTCTTTTGAATTCATTAAATGAATTGAAGAGTAGTTCAATATTTTTGATTAATTCCTTTTTTATGTTTTTTTCCGGACTGCATGTGAATAGATTTTGTCGATAAACAAGTGTTCTCTGGTCATTTTCTATGGTGAAGACAACATTTTCTCAGGGGAGGGAAGTGTGTGATAGTCGAGTTTTATCGTATTAATATTGCTTGGCATTGTAATGTGTAGTATATGCCTACATGTATCCATGGATAATGTTAGAGGCAGCTGGCTTTGAAACGGACTATAGTTGACCATGTACTGGTCAAGGAAACTGGTTTTGTCCATTGGAGTGTTAGGGTGGATTAAGTGATATATTGTTTACCAAATAATGGGTTCTGCCGACATGCATTTCTCCTCGCCTGCACAGGTGGTTCCCTGTACATTTTACCATATCTGTCTTGTCTTTCTTGGAGAGGGACATGTGACGTGTTTTGTGGTGTCTGTATTTGTTGACCGAAATTGTCAACATCTTTGAGGTATGTTATATTGTATATTATCTCTGTATCTATGTATTATTCACAATTCGGTTATTATTTAGTCAAGTAACATGACTCTGATTTTATTATCAGTCATGCCGCACGATCCAAGTCGCTTCACTGAGGAAAATAAAACGTCAGAAAGCAGACCAGTATTCACGTCCACACATCACTAAGTCCTACTGTCATAATGTATGGTCCATCCGGGTTCATGATACACCAAAAATAGCGGCCATAAATACAGCCGAGAAATGTAAACATCCCCACCATATTGATACAAATATTATATCCCCCACCTCTCACCTGAGGACGAGTTTCCCCACAAACAATTCAGTTGAAGTTCTGTTCTAATCAGTTTTGGTACTTTGTATTGTGGAATTTAAGATAGGTGTTGATAGAAATATAATGTTATATGTATTTTTACCTGCGGCACGCAGGTCTACGAGAGGCTCGCGTTGTTCTTGTTCTTGTTCTTGTGACTTTTTGAAATGCGCATGCGCTAGGAGAGTGTGATCTCTGCCACACTTTTCTTTTCAACCTCCGATCTCACATGACAACACTGTCTTCAAGCGCGTTCGAATTCATTTGCAACTATATTCGGTGGAATGAATTATTGCTTCGTTAATTATTATATATGAGAATAGTGTAAATAACGTCAAAGGACCTACGAAGTAGGTTAGGCATCAGAACTCCGACATGCACTGAACTCTTGGACCCCCAGTTGAAATCCTGCCAATATTATGATGGACACGGCACCAGCGATTTTAATCAAAAATCACCAGAAATTTTCATCAAAAGTAGGTCCACTCGAAACATGCTGGCAACAGTCCCCTAATGCACCTTCATGCCCAGTGTGAATAACGTCACAGGACATAAGAAGTTGGGTAGGCATTAGGATTCTGACGCACGCTGAACTCTTGGACCCCCAGTTGAAATCCTGCTTATATTAAGATGGGCACGGCTCAAGTTAGATTCACCAGTGATTTCAATCAAAAATCACCAGAAATTTTCATCAAAAGTAGGTCAGCTCGAAACATGCTGGTAACAGTCCCCTAATGCACTTTAATGCCAAAAATCAAGGTTCTAATATCAACGGTAACACTCAGATATAACATATCTCTCAGATATAACATATATATAAATATTAATATTCATGTCACTGTTCCATTGTTTCTCTAGTTGTATTCCTCTTAAAGTTTGTACTCTGCCTTTGACTGGTGTTTGTACAATAAAATCTTGAATCTTGAATGCTTATTTTGCTGACGAAAGGGTTCAGATGGACTCACTCATTACCGGACAATTTCAAACGGCAGCCCACTTCGAAGAGACAGAAATGACTATGTAGTATTTAATGAGTTGGACAGCCCTGTGCGCGAACAATACCTCGCAGTCGTGCAGTTATATTGTGCGCTTTCGGTTGCATGACATTTGGCAAATAGCTATTTTGAATGATTCTCTTTCAGAGCACAGCCTCTCTATCCTCATTCTCGCAAGCCAGGGCCTAAATTCGCTGGTATTGATGTTCCCGTCCTCTTCCGCACTCAGAATCCCTTTAGAATAGCATTAATCACTTCTGTAAATTCAATACTTATGTGTATCAGCAGACAATGCGCAGAAACATATTACATTTGACGTCATTCTCTTAAGTCGGAGCCCATTTCTATACAAAATTTACGTTACTTTGTCAATCAGTTTACGTCATATATAGCAGATACTGGCCATAGATGTTGACCTCGTGGCCAAAAGCTAGGGCCTTTGTTTTCCTGGAGGGGTTTTCGAGTTTGATTTCGATACTTAGATACCTTTCGCATTGACTTTAACTTGGCGGTCATTTTCGCGAATGCAACAATTTGATGTATCAAAAGATAATAACGAGAATTCGACATCATTCTCTTACACACAGACCTTGTTTAGTGAACTAGCCCCGAAACGTCGCACTTGAATCACCTTCGAAATGACAAACATATTCGCAAATTGAGTATAGGAAGATATCCATAAATACTAACTAGAAATGTTTCTTGTTTGCAGAATTTGATTTTAAAGAAAAGAAATTAATAAAATTAGCAACCTTCGAAAAGGCTTGCCCGAACATGTCAGATGAGATGATATTTCCTAAGAATGAAATAGTTAATCATTTATATAGAAGAAGCAAACCATGTCTTGGTATTGACTTGCTGCGTCGAAAAGAGTGGCAAGGAATTTAGTTCGCAGATGATAACGAAAGTAAATGCAGAAACCTAATTAATTATTTTAATCGAATATCAAGACTGTAACAGGCCTCAATTTGAATAGTGAAAAAGTGTCATTATGCCTGTTCGATAAAGCCTTAAATTCCATTCCGTAGTTTCACAGATCGAAGTGATAGACCCGATACTAAATTTATTGAAAAATAACTTTGAAGGAAATATAAATTTTCCATTTTGATCGGCAAATTAAGCGAGAAGGGAGACTGAAGAGCGCAGATTTTCGCGCTATGACTAAATCCTCGAAATTTATTTGGATTTACAAATGTTTGAAAGCCTTTTTGATTTGCAAAAGGTAACGACTGAACCGAATGTTTTCAAACTTGGCATAGACGATATTTGTACCAAAACATTGCCAAAGCGATCATGGTGAGTTCGTCTGTCAATTCAGTATAGACGGAACGGCAGTCAAAATCGTCGGATTTTGAATGGGGAAAGTGAATATATATATATGGCATCAGAACTATTACGCAATCCCTACAATTGTGGGTTACAAGTTGAAAATTACATCCCTTGGCATAAAACACTGGTAGATGGCGCTTTGTTCTACAATTACCACTACCTCTGCTGATATGTCTTTCACTGTATTATTGCCACTGCCGCAGGTTTTGACTACAATGTGGTCATTTCTCACTTGTTATTTGAAAAGACAAAATTTCCGGACCATTCAATAGTAGGGT
The DNA here is from genome assembly GCA_036873755.1 of Hanleya hanleyi. Classification (NCBI taxonomy): domain Eukaryota; kingdom Metazoa; phylum Mollusca; class Polyplacophora; order Lepidopleurida; family Hanleyidae; genus Hanleya; species Hanleya hanleyi. The sequence goes on along the minus strand of JAVTVY010048124.1, from coordinate 17,877 downwards.
GAGTATTACCAATATGGTGGAGATTTTTACATTTCTCGACTGTCATTTACTCGGCTAAATTTGGAATGCAAGTAAGTGTTTTGGGCTGCTAGTTTTGATGTATCACGAACCCGGATGGACGATACCTTATGACAGTGGGACTTGGGGATATGTGGATGTGAATTTCTAGTCTGCTTTCTGACATTTTATTTTCGTCAGTGAATCACCATGGATCGTACGGCATGACTCTGATAATAAAATCAGAATCATGTTACTTGACTAGTTATTGCTTTGCTTTAACTGGCTAAGTTATTTTGTAATCATTTTGGCTGAGAGAATTGGCAAATTTACTGGCAGTCTACCCATTTTAGGCTGCACATATCTTCCAATAAAGCCTAGCTAAGTCTGTATTATATGTTGACCTATTTGGTAAATGGTTTATTATTCATATCTATAGGAAAGCAGTTTGTTTGTTTACATGTGAGTATATTATCCTATTTTCCTGTTCAGATGTACATATGTACTATATTATTGCATTTTCATTCTGCTGCAGTAAAATGCTGCCCTCTTTTATGTATTTGTGTCTACGCCCTTAAGTATGAATAAATGTACATTTGTGTATACGTTCGTTTGCCGTTACGCCCGCCAAACCCTGAGTTTACAATCGAGCCTCCAGTGTTTTTGTTGGCATAAATGGCGGTTGAGAGGGTAGCAGTTGAATAGCAGTGGAACAGCAATGGTTTGGCAATGGAGTAGCAAAGGGATATCATTGGAAAAGCATTGGTACGGCAGTGGAATACGCCATCAAGATCATACGTCGACTGCTTGGCTGAACGCAAATCAAAAAGCCGTGCTTCAATTTATTGTTCTAGATATGCCTAAGGTACATGTTGTTATGGCAACTTTTTCTGTCATTTCAGACTAGTTAGCAAATAAAACGATGAACCTGCGATTTGTCACTCAGTAGCCTCTCTCCCTACATCACTGTACTGTATGGAAGGTCCCCTGTTCAAATCGGAAATTGACCAATCAAAACGTTAGCTTCGCCAATAAACTGTTTTAATCAGCTCCTGAGACCACAACGCATAGCTGTCTTATATTGTTCGAAACTGTGCTAGTGCATTCGACCGTGATCAGGGGTGTATTGGACACTGTTATGAGGATGAACATGAAGCGCTGCAGGAAGGCAAACGATGGCCATTGCAGTGTAACTAGCCTGGGTGATCCTTGGACACTTCTAGTTTTATGGACTTCTGGTATTAAGTACCACACGTGACAGTGAAAGAAACTCGGCTGATCTTATCTTTGATATATTTCTCCATATCAAGACCAATACTCGTGGATAAATACAAAAGGTTTAGATCTTTACAACTACAAAGTTGTGTTTTTTGTAACTAGAGATGTACTCGGTATATCACTCAAAAATACTCCAAATGGTATTGATAAACGATGGTTTTTAGTTCAGTTTTGACAATATATATTTTTAGCCTTCAATAAAGGAGGGAATTCCGGATGTTTGGTTCATATAATCACTCAAAATTAGAATATAGGGTCCAATCCATAGATAGACTGCTAAGTTTTTTGTGTTGGAAGACGAGTACGTTTGTACTCACTTGCCTGTATTATATTTACAGGTTATGTGCATTCCAGTGCGGTTGTTTACGGCAGCATACATACAGAGGGTTCTTCCACCGTGATCGTGACCAAAGATTATACACCGCCAGGTCAGTGTGTAAGCAAATTCACCAGTATATAGAATAACACAGCAAGATCTGCACAGTGGCTTGATAAGGAGTGGGTGTCTTCGTCGATGTTGTTGTTGTTAATATTTTTTTATTTTTTATTCATCAAGAATATAAATATTTCCCACCTTTTCTTATACCACAATGACAGTCGATATCATGAAAATGCTTTCTGTATGACTTACACCGATATACATACCCCTCTCCATTATATATTTATCTATACGGACAAGTGATGAAACAAACATGTTAAAGAATTCGTCGCGAATCCCAGTACGCGGTCCGCGGTAATACATTCTCCTCCATCTGGCTGGTTTCCAGAAACTGATAGTGCAATGCGCCATTGGTTGTTGAGAATAGTCCCAAAATAGAAACCAAGTGTTTTTCATGATGTCGACGAAGAAATTTGTAGTTGGAAACATTGAAGGATCAATTAGCCGACTCCGATACATTAAACCAGAAGAGCTTGAAATGTTTCAGAGATTGAACGCTGTGCCCCATATATTTATTTTGGGTCGAACGGGTTCATATGGTGATCCATTTCGGACATTCTTGCGTCGCGCCGACGGGAAGGGCGACGTCGCCCATGACGTCGCCCGCGACGTCGCTCTTTCCGGCACGCATCGCGTCGCGCTCTAATAATGTTAAGAGACGAGACATCTCTCTTTTTAAACGCGACGTAGCCCACGACGTCGCTCTTCGCCGTGTCGCTTTTATCAACGCGATACGATGGGCGACGTCGCCCAGGACGTCACCCACGACGCCTCCCTTCCCGTTGCGCGTCGCGTCGCTCTTCTTACAATGTTATAGATAGGACTCGACTCGACGTCGCCTTTTTTAGCGTGACGTCTCGTTGTTTTGAACGCCCAGTGGTCCACGACGTCGCCCTTTCCGTCGCGCGTCGCGTCGCCCTTCGCTTCGCCCTACGAGTTTTTATGACAAAATCGCTTAGGGACCAGCTATTTCGATGTGGATCGTATAGTGAGGCCGCCATTCCATGAATGAGCCCTGTCACTATCGATGAAGGTAATGTCGGCTTAAATGAGTGATAGGTTCATTTTCAGATTCTAACTTTTCTTGGTATTTTACTGATCTAATGACAATGCACAAAATGATTGAACTATTGTATTTATAAGGTTATTTACTAAATCCAATTTAAGTTGTCTAAGAGTAACATTCTTTGACTCGTAGTTCCGTGATTACTTTTCATTCTAATTAACAAGTAATAGAAATTTGATCATGATGTTCGAAAAATGTGTGATATGACAAAAAAACAATGAAAATGAGAAAAGTTTCTTCTGGTTCTCACAGCTGAGCCTGTGGACACTCCAATTAATCTTTATTGGTTGTAACCGAGCGTTATCCATCTTAGTTATTTCGCTCTTGTATAAGGTTATCATAATTAAAGTCAAAATAATTGAAAATTACATTTGTATATGCTTATTGTGCCTGTTTGTGAGGTCTAAAAAACACTATACATGATTTGCTTTAAAACTGAAAATAATGCCAGGCCTGACTGACATATTTAGAGGTTATATATGTATGTGGCTGACTGGAGATTTCACAGATCTATATATAATTATCAAGGGCTACGCCCGGTATACAATAGCTGATGAAAATAATGAAAATGCAGGTGCATGGAAACCAAAACTCATTTTGCGATAATTTCATAACAGGTATCATTCCAAGTATGGACTAATATTTAACACCATTTAAAGGCTATATGATAATGCAGGATAATCATTATTCATTTAAGCCGACATTACCTTCATCGATAGTGACAGGGCTCATTCAGGAAATGGCGGCCTCACCATACGACCCACATCGAAATAGCTGCTCCCTAAGCATGCGCAGCTCAATTTTTGTCCTAAAATACAGAAAGGGGACGCGAAGGGCGACGCGACGCGCGACGGGAAGGGCGACGTCGGGCTAAAAAAGGCGACGTCGCGTCGAGTCCTCTCTTTTAACATTGTAAGAAAAGCGACCCGACGCGAGACCAAAAAAAAGCGACGCGCGACGTAAAGGGTGACGTCGCGTCGCGTTCTATCTCTTAACATTATAAGAACGCGATGCGCGACGGGAAGGGTGAAATCGCGGGTAAAGTCGTGGGCAACGTCGCTCCTCCCGTCGCATGCGACGCGCGACGCAAAAATGGCCAAAACAGAACACCAGGTTCAGGAATATCAACCTGCCTGTGGACCGTCCACGGTGTTTTCTGTCTTTTCGACGGGCGATAAACTGCTTCATGCCGATTGCCGGAGGCAGGCTATTATGGATTTAGGCGAAATCTCCATGCTACATCAGGCTGTTGGGCGGGGTATTGAGGATTGACCCAGATTGGTTCTGCCCACCTAATCCCCTTTAAATACGGAGCCGTAAAAGGGACATGGAAATTATTTTTTTCAACCCCTGAAAATTTTTTTCTTCTTCTTATTAAGTCGTTATTTTAAAAAAAAAAAAAAAAAATGGGGGCTGAAAATTTTTTTTTCTTCTTATTAAGTCGTTATAACGACTTAATAAAAAAAAAAAATAGGGGCTATTTTTTTTTTTTTATTATTATTATGTCGTTATAACGACTTAATTGACCAATGAAATTGCAGCATGAAATAATAAAAAAAATTTAAACCTGAAGTGAGCATAGTAAATGATTTCATGAATCCTGGTGTCAGTCTAGCATTATTGTTTTATGTTCACAATTTTCATTCATCTGGAAGAAGTACAAGCTCTATTAATAATATTCTCCAGTATAACCATGATACCTAATCTTTGAATTGTTTAGTCTGTAAATTTATGAACTATAAAAACATGGCAATTAATATATTTTCTGAATTATGTCATAAATTTGCAGCATCAGCAGCTATCAGCATATCAGTAATTTGTTTATCATTCCTAGTAGCCTTTTCTTAAATATATATATATATATATATATCCGATCATGTCCTGTTAAATCCTTCCTATTGTCTGATCGGATCGAGCACATGGGTTTGTTATTCTTGTCATTTTCAAATTATCAACTTTTAGCACTTGATCTATTCGTGTTTGGTCGCTTTGGCATTCCCTCGATGTGTGAATATTTGGAGTATTTTGTTCATGTAAGAGGAGATACCGCTTTTCAGCGTGACTTCACATGTTAGCATATGGAACAATGACCGACCACTACCCCATTTGCTACTACTGGAAATGCCGTAAATTCACGTCACTTCACGACTATTCGGCTAATTCTTGCAAAGACTTGCAAACACCAAGCAGGATTAATCTCCTCATTTGTTTTGCCTGGTAGGGCCGTATCTTTGTATGGAAATTGCTGCCGACTGACTCAGAATGCGGGAGAGCTTACCTCATGGCATTCTCCGCGCCCGCGGAGTTTTCACCATGGTCCACGCCCACTCATCTATTTAACAGTGCTTGTCCACAGACACCCGAATTCCCCCCCTTTGGTACCAGTATTCTTGGTGGAAGTCGGTATACGACTTTAACATGGTAATTTCATCACTTGATATTATAGAATAAGATATAGTTGAGGAGGGGCTATGTAGATCGATGTAGGTCGTATAGAAAGTATTTTTATAATATCCACTGTCATTGTGGTATATGTAAAGGTGGGAAAAAAGTTCTTGATGAAAAATATACAACAACATCGACGAACACGCCCACTACTAACCAAGCCACTGTGAAGGTCTGGCCTATTTTGGGTCATCGTGGTGGGGTATTTGTCCCACTGCTAGATATTTCGTTACTTTCTACAGTATGCGTAACGGTGCAGAAGGATGCAACACAGTGCCCCTAGTTTCATCATTTTCCGCATTATACAATTGTGGGTCATGCTCAGCCGAAGATGTAAACACAATTTTATTTTCAGCTTCCCAATCGGTTTCGAGAAAATACCAATCTTAGCCTTACAATTCAATTCGTCTGATATAATTAGATGACACAGTGTTCCAATCAAATCCATTGTATGTGGCTCCACCTTGTGCCCGTGCAGATCTTTTTTTTTGTTAGCGCGCAAAAAGTCGAAACGAATTGTCAGATTCGCTCGTAGTTTGGCAAGTGTGTGTACCTTGCCACAGGAACTCGCTTGAGACTGCGTTTCGGGAATATCTGCATGTAGGTGACGTCACCATGGGTCCGTTCCGTATGTCTATGCAGATTTTTCGCCAGAACACAATAAAATCAAACTATTTGACGGATGTGTTCATAGTTTGCTATCTCGCTGCAATATCTCGCTTTGGTGTGCATTTCTATGGAAGCCGGATGCGGCCAATCTCGTCTTTTTGTTTTCTCGTGTTTTGATAACGCGCGACACGAAAACACGAGATTGCAAGGCGAAAAGACGAGGATGCGAGGCGAAAAGACGAGAAAACGAGGATCAGAAATCTCGTCTTTTCGCCGCGTTGTTTTTTTTTTTTCTCTCGTCTTTTCGTTTTCTCGTCTTTTCGTTTTCTTTTCGTTTTCTTTTCGTTTTCTCGTTTTTTTTTTCGTGAAATGAAGGGTTGATCCCAGAAATAAGACACCTTAACCCTACCTGGCCTGGGCGTTTGGTAGTGTATCGCAGCCTGGGAGGTGGGGGGGGGGCGAAAAGTGCCCCCGTGTATATTTTTGCTACTACTATGGGCCAAGACCCCAAATTTCACCGATCGGTACCACTCGAGGTGGCAAATTCTAGTAATGTTTTTCGAAGAGGTACATGAATGTAGATGTTGTCCATATGTGATAACAGTTGCAGATCGGTAGCTTAAGGGTAGCAAAACACACTTTCTTAGCCCCACCCTTGCTTGTATTCCGAACTAAAAAAATGGGGGCAGGGGAATGGTTCCTCGGGTATATTGGTTATTTCTGTCGCTGAAGAGCTGAAGCTTCACATACTTTGTCGGCAGGGCCTAGTCCATTAGCACAAGTTAACATACCTTAATATTACCGTTGTATAATGTCATAGTGACGTAATAACAGGTGGCAGCATTTATTGTCGAAATTCCGGTTGCTTTTCCAATTGGTTTTTTCCGATTCTGCTGGCACCATGTGACGTATCAACTTTGGTAAATGTTCTTTGAAGAGGTAGTTGTATGTAGATTTTGCCCATATGTCTTAACACTTGCAGATCAGTAACGTAGTGGTAGTTATGGTACACTTTCTGAGCCCTCTCCCCATCACATTGTGCACCCACATTTGGGGGTTGGGTATGATTTCTTGGGTATTTTAATTATTCCTGTTGCTAGAGAGCTATAACTGTTCACCTCCTGCATATGAGGTATTCGCCTTCTGTAAACAAGTTAACGGGCTTTGAAATGATAATTTTTATAACGCCAAGGTGACATCCTAACATGAGTAATAATTTATTTTTAAACTTTTCGATACTTTCGAAAAATTTTGCTGGTAAGTCTTGAGGTAACAGATTCGGTTCATTTTTTGTAAGGGGTATTTCCATGCAAATGCTATCCATCTGGCAGAGCCGTTGTATATCGGTAGTTTATGGGTTGTTATAGTACATTTTTCGGACCCTGCCTCTTTGTGTATTCTCAACCCAAGTTTGCAGGTAGGGTATGGTCCTTCCGATATTTCCATTATGGTTAGATAGCTGAAAAGTACGAACCTGTACCTCCATGCTCTTTTTTATTGAAGCATCTATTGAAACCTTCATCTGATGCTGTGATGACGTCACCGCCACTGAATAATAATGATGATAATTTTGGAGTTATTTTATTTTCTCATTTTTACTTCAACCAAATGAAGTGGTAAATCCTGTTATGTGTCTTTGAAGAGCGTAGGCGGCCAAACAGTGACCGTACGGAAGACACGGAAAAGGACAATTAAGGACATATTCCGAGATATTGCGATATTTCCATTGATTCTCATCTTGACTACCAATCGTCTTTCCTATCCGTATCTTTCCACCATATTTTCTTCTTCTGTCATCATTGGTATTAATCTGATGAAATGAAATTTTCCTCTTAATCTACCATATTCGACCTCCAGACTATTGGTATAATTGCAATTAAGCGTGATGAGTACAAATACTTTCTCAATTTACAAATGCTTCAGCATATGGTCACCCTTTATGATGAGCTAATGTTGGTCACCTTAGAATTTGCATCGTTTTTAAGACGTTACCCTTTCTTTCCATCTTGGCCACCGATTGTTTGCTAATCCAGGTTGGTCAACGTGGTATCCCAACAAATTTTGTGCTTTAGTCCAGCAAACGTGTTGAACGGGTAATCCACACGGTGGTGCCAACTGCAAATTTGTTTCGTAGCCAGAGATGGCCATGTGTGTTAGATGTTTGTATTTGAAATGCAATGTTTGCTTCTTAAAATGCATAAACATTGTCCTTTTAGAGCTTTTCTGAAGATTTTGATACCACTTTTACCTCTGGGCATTATTCCGTGAAAGCTGCTGCCTGATGGGAGCTGCATAAATGCATGCCCAATGGCCTCTTTCAGAGATTGCAAAAGATAGACATACAGAAAATCCAATACCACCAACATCATCTCCAAACACACATGATGGACCTACTGATGAATCTGATGGTGGCAAAATATCCAGGAAATCAACAAGGTGATTCCTTGGTGACTCCAGTCCCGCTACCAGGCCATTCCCTCCCTCTATCTCTTCTACTGTCGAGAGCCCTAGCAAACGGCTTTTTCGAACGTAAATAATTCATTGATGACATCGCGTACTCTGTCAGCCAATCAAGTGATTCGCTTTGCTTTGATCAAAGGTTACAGGGGTCCAGCGCTGAGGTCGGAATGCCAGTGTGCGTCACTCAGAATCTCAGCCAAACAGAAGCACCACAAGACCACTCCATAATTAGCTGTTTAAATGAATGTCAACTCGTCTCATGAGTGTTAAGGTAGACCATGGTATTCGCGATGATGATTCGTACCTGGATGTATAACTTTGGTCCGAATGAAAACAAATATATTAAGGAAACCATGCATACGTGGTAACGTCATCATAGGCTCCGTCATCGATCGGATTGAAGCCGATACTCGATCGTGAAATGCTGCAAACCTGAAACTGCATTAACAGGCTGTGACCCTGCTCGACTGGGATGGTTGCTGAAAGGGAGTATCATATGTCCTGCTAACAACTTTGGTGGAACATGAAAAATGTCAGCGTTGATGCAGAGAGTATGCCTACATCGTCAGCTGCAGAGACGGAGAGTTCATATGCCATTATGATGAAATGATTTGCCTTAAACTTAGGCATATGGATGACCAGGCAGTTTGGAAATATTGTTTGGAAGTTGAATGTAGCTCAATCCTTTGAAATCGTGTCTGTGACAGGTTTATCTCTTCAGATAACCATACACCATTATATAAATGATGAATGGTCCCTGCATCATTAAAACTCCAGGATCATCGCACCACCCTACCCTAATTACACATTCATGACCTGTTCTGGAGATTTGTGATGGTGATACTATCGTGTATAACACTCGGGGACTTTCTGCATCAATAATCGAAAGCCCTTATTCACAAGACACCAATAACTCGAACTTCCACACAGGCATAGCAAAGTAGTATTTTATGCAAGGAAATTTGACAACAGTTTCGAATGATGCTGAAATTGAATCAAATCTGGTTGAACGTTCATATGGGTCATATACTAAAATCTCCATACAGCCTCATCATTACTGTTGACAATTGTCGATTTCGGATTGGTTCAATAGTTGATACTGGTATCCATTTTACATCACATACCATGCAATTATGGTTAGAAACGATTTCCAGCTGACAAAACCGGTCAGACGCATTTTATTGAATTGAACAGAATAGTCTCTAGATTTGAATTCTTTGGTGGTTAAATCTTATACAATTGATAATTTGTCTCTTCCATCCACTGACTGTACACTATTTAATACCACACCGAAACGCGGTGGTAAAGTAACCTGAGTTGAAAACTTGACACGAACATCGCCTGTGCATTCAATCGCCCACGCTGATGTTAGCAATCTACTCCTGCCACATATTCGATATTCTTCTCCTGCCAACAAGAGTCTGGTTCCGTTCTTAACACACATTCAAGTTCTCACGCTTGGGCGAGATATTACCAAGTTGCCAGTATGTATTTGGGATGGACACTCAACAATCATGATACATGTTGCACAGGAAATGTACTCTATGTCGAGTAGAAATTGTCAACACAAAATAGTAAAACTAGATCGACAGTTTATTTTACGCAACACTATCATGAGTTAAATTTGCTCTCGCTCCCCCATCGTTTGGCATGTTTTTGCATCGAAGAACCTACTATTATTTAATCGATGAGATATTATCATTTTAATATAATTGTCCTCATTCACCCCCGATTTTTCTCTCAAACAATACCAAATAAAATAGAGAATAATTAGTTTTGCGTAAATAAATACTTTCTAGGCCTTTTAGGCAAGAAAAATGTGAAGAAATGGAGCGAAAAGACTGAAAAGACGACTTTCGGGGATACCACATGGGCGCCATTTTGAATTTACCTGCTCCTGACTATCGAAGTGTATGTTTTGAAAACGATGTAAATGGCGACACTCTTATCAAGTCACCTCTTCGAAACGACAGTGGTTGGAAGAAATGATTATGGAAAATTAACCATTTACGACATGCACTTCGAAATTCGCATGTAAATTCATCGTGAGGTATATTTACGATCTTTGCTTATTATAACATCATCAGGGAAGTTAGGAGAGATATTTTTCGCCCTCCGTCTGTGCGAAATATCCTTGCGTTAAAATGCTAGGTTCTATTCATCGAAAGTACATAATCTGCCAATTGCAGAAGATGCCTACTATGTAGATATATATCAAAGGGGTTAATTCCTCCGCATTATTAATAAAAATACGATTATATTTCGCAACTATTCGTCAATAGCTAAATTATAGACCACAAAGACAAGAAAATGAAAGTTGGTCGTCACTAGAGATAATTAGGAGAATAAAGAAGAGGGTATGTTGGATCCATCCTTCATGTACGTGATCCCGAGTGAGAATCGCTGTCGGTTGTGGTTTCACATAAGACAGAAACTTGGTGGTGGTCGGGGTGATGGTTGATTGATTAGAGACTCTTGTTATTTTTCTTGGTGACAGACACGCCAATTTGGATTGTCTCCCATGAATTATTAGTTTCATCACATATTGATATTTCACCCCCTTTTCGCTTAAAGATGTAATCAGCCTCAAATCTGGGCTGAAATCGATGTCTCTCAAACTCAGCGAAAGTGACTTATGTTACAACAGGTACAAAATAAAACACAGCTGACCATAAGAAACTAAACTTGTTTCTACCATTCACGAGAAAATAGAAGGAGTTGATCTTTAAAAATAAACAGCATGGCATGCCGTTTATTTTTCCACGGCCGTGTCAACAAGCGTGTACACGTATGATGCATTCTACCAACGTATGCTATGCGACATCACCGAACCGTAGGCACGAGCCATGACGCTATCCCATGGCTGCAGCGGTGCAGCATTCGAATTCGTGAGCGTCGCCACGTCACTCATACGTCACGCAGTGACGTCATTTTCCTCTCCGCGTACAACACACACTCAATGGCGAGACAGAAAAGCCGTCGAAGCGGGCAGAGTTACAAATTTCTCTGACAAGATATTCTTGCATTCGTTGTATATGACGATCCCACTGTCATCAAATATAATACATATGATGCTTTGGTAATCTTCCCTGCTGAAAAAACGCACAGGGGAGAGTTTACAAAATCCATCCATTTTGAGGCTGATTACATCTTTAAGACAAACCCGTCACATTGGAATGCCAAGGCCAGTTCCAGTTACTTCGCCTTTGAATTTTTAGCTACGCCACATGGCATTTGGATCCTTCTCTCCCATTTCGCTCTAGTCAGACATGCCACATCGAGTTGTTCATTTCCAATTTTCTCTCATTAAAATTTTTAGATATGTCAGTTGACTTTTCTCTCGTTACTTCTGTCTCGTTATTTCTGTAACAGTTTCCCTTAGATAGAGAGAATATCATTTAAATTTTCTCTCCTATTTAATGTTCAGCCCTGTCAGACACGCCAGCTTCATTTTCCACGCCTCCCCCTTCCCAAATTAGTTGGAAAAAGTACACTGTAAAATATTTGCCGTGAATTTTACAGTAAATTACTGTGCATCAAAGTTGCCAGTAACTTTTTGTATTACTGTAGAAATGAAAGTAATATTTGGACTCACTTTATTACAGAATTTACAATAAATAATTTACTGTACAAGAAACTACAGTAAACTAATGTAAAGATTACTATGAAAATGGGTTACAGTAGTAGATAGCATTCCTGTAAATTTTTGCAGTAAAATATTACTTTGCATCAAATTTGCTAGTAACTTGTCCCTTCAACTCTGAAAACTACAGTCATAATTGTTATTACTGTAGTATCATATCTACAGCTTTTACAAATGTAAACAATTCGATAACAAATGCTGACCATGCTCATGTCAATTCAGTAAAGGATTTGTACAGGTGTTAATTGCCGTTGTAAATGGCATTTTACAAGAACATGCATTACCAAAATCTATTTGTCACGATTCAAAAAGAGCTGCACATACACGTTTTCATCGTTACTGTCACTGGGTGATGACATTAAAATATCTTGTACAGTTGGGATAAAAATGCAACAATGGCATTTGTGTATGAGGAACATTTACTTTATTTTGTTTTTATATGTGCCCATTCTATAAATGATAGACAATCAGTATGACATAAAAGCATTATCCCTTACATGTAGCTCTATTTCAAACTTATTATTTAGTTTCTGCATTCAAAATATCAAAATAATGTCATTCATTTAAATTGCCTAGCTTCCCTATTCAAAGACTGTTAATTGAAGTTGATTTATGACAATTAATAGACTCCACCTTTCTCAGCATCGTCTGCTCATCTTTCATAAACGCGCCCATCATGGTCTAATTGGTCACCTTGTTTCTCTAGTCTGGATTGATACCCACAACGTACCTTAACAATAAAATTGTTGAATATGGGTGACATATTACTATTTTGGACATGACTCATTGATTTACACAGCGAAAAACTGTAAGTCCAGTCAATATGTGCAGATTGTCCGTCGAATTGTGCCTTTTTCATAAAAGAAAAACATGAAATTTGGCACAGGTGTAAAATCGAGGTCAGGCATTTTTCTAACTGACATTTCAGATCATTTCCCGATATTCCATATATTAAAAACAGCGTTGAGTAGTAAACCTGTCCAACGAAACATAACCTATCGTAAAATCACCCCAGAACAAAAAGATTTATTTCTGCATAGAATTCGTGAAACAGACTGGAGCCACATAGACGAACATTGTAATGACCCGAATATTTCCCTGAATGATTTTCTCTCTCAATTTAACCCCATCTATAATGAATGCTTCCCCATGACAACTTTCACTATCTCCACAAAAAAGATTATTAACCCTATCTGGCCTGGGCTTTTTGGGACCTGTCCAGGCCTGGGGGGGGGGGCCGAAATGGCCCCCCCCCCAAATTATTTTTCTTACCCCTTGAGATAGGGGGCTGAAACTTATTACACTATACCCTTGGGTCAAGCTCTACCAGAAAATGTAAAAAAAAATCCAAGATGGCCGCTTTGATGACGTCACAGTGACGCCATTTTGAAAACGGCATTTTTTGGTCGATTTTTCGGTCAGATTTTCCGAATTTTTTATTTTTGCAATTTCTCCACAAAAACTGCATGAAAAATTAGCAAATATTAATGTGATATGAATAAAAATAGTTTTTGCCCACTTTCCATTGCGGAAAAGCAGAAATTTTGAAGAAATATGACAAAAATATCACTTTTCTGGTACACCACGTGGCCGCCATCTTGAATTTACCCATGATCCTCTGCTCGGGGGGTTATGAAAATAGGCTCAAAATGACACCAATAAGACAAACGATAAAGTCTCGGAGTTTCAGCTCTCCATTTTTTGCCATTCCGGAGATAGTGCAGAAAGTTTGGTAGGGGGGGCCATAATGGCCCCCCAGGCCAGGTAGGGTTAAACCATGGATAACCTACGGGATTTTAAACTCTATACAAGAAAAAAATAGGCTTTACCGACTACACCTTGTTACTCACGATGTCCCTATTCACAAGCAATATAGAGATTATAGAAACAAATTAAATCATACCATTAGAATTTCTAGAAAACAATATTTTGAACAAAAATTTAATGAAAGTAATTTGGACATTAGAGGAACATGGAAGGTATTAAACCAACTTTTGAATAAAAACAATTCCAAGAAAACCCCCGAGTCATTTAACGTGAATGGTGAGACAATAACAGACAACCAAACTATAGCTAACAAATTTAATGAATACTTTAGTACAGTTGCCTCGAATCTCGACAGTCAAATTCCATCATCGTCGTCAAAATTCAATGATTATCTCGACAACCCTGTTCCCAATAATTTCGAATTTGCACGTGTAACCCCAGATAAAGTGAAACAAACAATACTAAGCCTAAAATCTACATCACCTGGTTTGGATGACATACGTATGTCTGTAATTAAGTTAGTCTCCGACCATATTTCCTATCCATTATCTTCTACAATAAATGCATCATTTACATCAGGAATAGTACCTAATTTACTAAAACGAGCAAAAGTAACTCCTGTTTTCAAAGCGGACGATCCTTCAACTTTATCCAACTATAGACCAATATCTGTCTTACCGTGTTTCAGTAAAATACTTGAGAAACTTGCTGTCATTAAAATAACGGATTTTTTAGATGCAAATGAAACGATTTCTCGAAACCAATACGGGTTTAGAGCCAATCATTCTACCTCACTAGCAGCATGTTCCTTATATGACACACTCATCTCTGCCAAAGAATCTAAATGCTACAGTATTGTTTCTTTCCTTGATCTATCCAAAGCATTTGATACGGTCAACCATACTATTTTACTATCGAAGCTTGAACATTATGGCTTTCGTGGTCTATCAAATACTTGGCTTAATAGCTATCTGTCTGATCGGTCACAAACTGTAGTTCACAATGGCGCTTTATCTGAACCAATGCCTGTAACGTATGGTGTTCCCCAAGGGTCGATCTTAGGACCTGTCCTCTTTCTTCTCTACATTAATGACATAACCAACGCAACAGACGTATTAAAAACTACTCTCTTTGCTGATGATACTAGCGTTGTATTTTCTTCAAAAGATCTATCTGATACTATTACTACAATGTCTCAGGAACTTCAAAAATTACATACCTGGTTTTGCTGCAATCGATTATCATTGAATATAAAGAAAACAAAATATATGCTCATAAAACCCAACGCGCATAGAACAACAACTATCGTCCCCCCATTGTTTATTTGCGCTACGGAAATGGAGTGTGTTCATCAGTTCAAATTCTTAGGCATATATCTCAACGATCAGCTCAATTGGAAATCTCATATTAATTACATATCCAATAAGATATCACGGAACATCGGGATCATAAACCATATTAAAAATGTCATCAACAAAAAAACTGTATTTATTCTTTACTATTCAATGGTACTGCCTTACTTGTCGTATTGCAATGTGCTATGGGCCAACACTTTCACTACCCATTTAAATTCCCTATTTTTGCTACAGAAACGCGCCATAAGAGTGATCACGCTATCACAGAAACGAGACCATACATCACCATTGTTCATAGAATTTAACATCTTGCAGATACATAAGCTCAACTTGTATTCTTGTCTACTAGTAGTTCATAAATTTGTCCATCATCTTGACTCGCTACCGTTAGATTTTCAGATATATTTCAGAAGACAGTCTGATGTACATAGATACAACACTAGGGGACAGATTTTTAATGTATATAGACCAATCTATCGCTCAAACCTTTCATTTTATTCCCTCAAAATTAAAGGACCACGGGAGTGGAACAAGTTGCCTCCATCCATTAAAAGCATCAAGTCTATTTCATTATTTAAATCAAAATTGAAACAGTATCTGATTGAGAACTGACCTGTTTCACAGTTATTGCATGGATATTCATATGTATATATGTTATATTGACCTCTAATATTCTTCACCAAGCCTCGCTGCTCAGTACATTAACATGTTTGTTTTTCTTGGGATAGAACAAGCCCCTTGGGGTTTTATTCCCGCCAAATTGTACAATTGGCAACATTTGTATGATAAATTAATTTACTAGTCTTTTACTCTGTATGCCATTAGTGTATTTACTTGTTTTCGATTTTGGTGAATAAATTCAATTCAAAAAAAAATTCAATTCAAAGTTTCTCAAATTTGGCGATACATATCGCATGCTGATAGCAAAATACGAACGTAGCGTGCAAGATCTATGGCGTTACGTTTCGTAACTTGTGTCTAATTCCGCTTAACCCGGGGCTAGGGGCCGTATGAACCCATGTACTACACGATCCTCATGGTGCTCATATGAACAGTCACAATCAAAGCGTGACTGAGATACACCATTCTCTAGATAACGACTTTAGAACGATTATTATGGATTAAGAATACTGATCAGCGATACGGATTTTATATTTTTGGAACATCATGATGTCTTGTCGGCATCATTCAAAATTGTTGACCGCTTCTCTCTTGCAGGAAACTAGCCTATGTTTATGTATACTATGATTGTCTTTTTATCTCGCCTGACGAAGTAAAGGGGAGATATTGTGAGGGGGGGGAGAGGATGTCGTCGTCGGTATCCCCTGCCTGGAAATGATAAGGTTTTTGCTTTCAAATTAAAAAAAAATCTAGAAAAATTAGAAAAAATATATATAAAAAAAACAAATATGGGGGGGATGGGTATGCCACCTGGGGGTACTACCCCTGGGGTGCTCCAATGTTAAAATCCCTATGATAGAGTTTTGCGTTTAGCTAAAATGCACATGTACATCTGTACTTAGAAAGTTGATTGCAGTTGTCAGCTGTCATTGTATGATTATGAAACTTGGTACACATGTTTCTTATGATTAGAGGATGTACCTGTGCTATTTTTGAGAAGAAATTAATTTCAAATTTAATCTCCAAATTATGGCAAATGAATGAGTTTTCTGTTTAGGTAAATTGTACATGTAGGCCTCTACATGTATACATGCACATGATAAGTTTGCTGAAGTTGTCAGCTCTCATTGGATGATTATGAAACTTGGTACACATGGTTCTTATGATTAGAGGATGTACCTGTGCTATTTTTGAGAAGAAATATTATTAATTTTTCTCCAAATTATGGCAAATGAATGAGTTTTCTGTTTAGGTAAATTGTACATGTAGGCCTCTACACGTATACATGCACATGATAAGTTTGCTGCAGTTGTCAGCTCTCATTGGATGATTATGAAACTTGGTACACATGTTTCTTATGATTAGAGCATGTACCTGTGCTATTTTTGAGAAGAAATATTAATTTTTCTCCAAATTATGGCAAATGAATGAGTTTTCTGTTTAGGTGAATTGTACATTTAGGCCTCTATATGTATACATGTACATTGTAAGTTTGCTGCAGTTGTCAGCTCTCATTGGATGATTACAAAACTTGGTACACTTGTTTCTTATGATTAGAGAATGTACCTGTGCTATTTTTTAGATGAAATATTAATATTTCTCCAAATTATGGCAAATGATGGAGTTTTGCGTTTAGCTGAAGTGCACAAGAATATCTGTACACCACAGTTTGCTGCAGTTGTCAGCTGTCATTGAATGATTATGCAACTTGGTACACATGTTTCTTATGATTAGAAAGATGTACCTGTGCTATGTAGGAGATGAAATATTAATTCTTGTTCAAATTTTGAGGGTTTTGTCTAAGTAATCTGCCAATAATAATGTACATGTATATACATGTACACCTGTACATGGAAAGTTTTCTGAACCTGTCAGCTTGTATTGGATGAGTTTGACACTTGCTACCAAAGTTCAATGTGATTTGACGATGTGCATGTGCTATTTAAGAAATAAAACATTAAATATGAACTTTTGTCCTAATTATTGCAGTTTAGACTTTGTACCTTTCCATTGATAAGGTTTTTGTTGGGCAAAAATTTACATGTAGATCTGTACATGGAAAGGTTGTTGAACCTTTCGTTGGATGATTATAGAACTTGGTGGACATGTTTCATGTTTTCCTAGGTCACAGCTCTCCCGCAGTATTCCCAAATGGCATTGGCCTATCCAGCAGTAATGCCACACGGGACTGACCTAT
>JAVTVY010048123.1:0-22532 GCA_036873755.1 Hanleya hanleyi | reverse complement strand
TAAATTATTACAAAACAAATGCCGATACGGAAGTTTTGAAACCAATTCTAACCAGGAGATATATTTGAATGTAGAAATAATCAACAAATGCGCAAAACTGATTCTCTCTGAGCGCGGCTGGTACATTTTACCCCCGCCGCAAATACAAGCAGTGTTGCCTGGCTTGCCATAAAAATATATCGTGCAAACAACTGATTCTTTCAGTGCAGAGAAATAAAATATTTTATTGATTTTTTATACATATTTCTTGCCAAAGATTAACCACAGAAATTTGAGAACTAATGAGCTGGAGGTGGTGTTCCCCAGCGTGTATAGAAGTTGACCTACATGTCACGTGCTTGCCATGGATACGGTACTGGGACAGTGACATTTCCAACACGAGCAGGCTCGCGTTTGTCTGCATTTGTGGGCGATGGGCTAAGAAGAACGAAGTTATATTATATATTTTTTTCTCATACAGACTAACGGGCAGTTTAGGGCTGGAAATGGAATGGTTCCGATATCGAGTGCCTTTGCGCTCATTCAGTGTATCAGGGAAAGAATGTTACTGTGTTATTGCGAGGGGAGGTAAACACACTCTCCCTCAACCGTGATGAGCTGTTTCACGAGGCAGTATTTTGTATTCTTGCAAAACCCGTTGCTATGTGAAAGTTTACCCTATTTACAACATATATTTGCACACGACACGCATAACACAGAATATGCCCGCGACGAGGACACATGCCAGTGATAATGTCTTCATACTACAGTCTGTTAAACATAATGTTCTTGAGGAACCTTTTGATTATCAATTTGGCGAATTTTCAGAATTCGACAGGTCGGTCCTATATCTTCGCTATCACATTTAGCCTATAGTGAGATGAACAGTTGTGCGCCATACGTTCAGATAAACACTGAAAATCGCAGGAATCATTCGACGTCATGGCGTGTCATTCTCGACCTCTTCCCACTTCCCTTATATGTGTTGTAATTTTGAATATGTCCGTGACGGTATTCTTTGAGAATTATGAGAATATTTTTTTTCTTCTAAAATGTAAATATATTTGATTCTCTTCCAGAGACGGTTATCAAAGGATAGTTGACATACTCGGCAATTAAAACAACATCTTTTCTCCAAGTGTGCTCAATATCGTATGAAAAAAGCTACAAAAGGCGGCTTTCAGCAGTAACAAAAAAGAATATTGCAGATCTGATGGTACCGGCTTCTTCAGAAAATCATATTGAACGTACAACTCGTGTAATGTCTTAGCTTTGAAAAAGCCATAGCCGTTATGATGTTCCCGTACAATAAAGGACCGCAACACACAATATCTGATATCAGAGGAATAATTTCTTGCCCTTTCTGACCCCCGAAACCCTCTCATACGGCTTATCAAATCAGAGAAAATTACAAAAGGACGTCTGTGGAGGGATCGACGGGATGATTGCAATTTGATTGACTTTAGATGATGATCGAGTATAGACTGGAATATGGACCGCGATGTGAGACTATATTTACATCGACTTGATCCTCTACGCATGCAAAAAAGCAATAATTTCGACCATAGGATTCTGATGAGTTAGTGGTGTAGTCCGGTATGACGTTCATTGACTAGGCACGAAGAAAAGTAGACTAACATCTTTCCAAGATCGAAAGTTTTAGTCGTTGGAGGTGCATGCCATTCGACGCCATTGTTCATCTGACGTTACGCAAAGGAGCTTGTGGATGTAGTTTTTGTCTAATTTTTGTTTCTATATAAAAAGTGTAATTTACCGCCGTGGTTCTAATTTTGTGGCCATCTTGATTTTTTTACATTTTCTGGTAGAGCTTGACCCAAGGGTATAGTGTGTTAAGTTTCAACTCCCCAGCCCCAGGCCAGATATGGTTAAACTTCGATAAAAGTTTTTGCATTTTATATCGTTTACCACGTGTACACTCAATATTATGCATTCTTACTTGACGTTGTTGGCGTCAATCAAATTTTAAGTTAAATCGTATGCCAGGATTGGTCCCTTCAGTTGTCATCAACTAACGTAGTAAAACAATTAAATTTACTGATGTATTTGTTTGATTTGATTTATTTAATAATTAAAAAGTATATATATATATTCAAACCACGTAGGCCTATGAATGTCCAAAGGCCCCTTTGACGTTACGCTGTGGTAAGACAGCCAGCCGTTTGCCTGTATTGACCATGTGGAGATATTTCATTCGCAGACTTTCAACAATGATGTATTTAATTTGCAAATATATATTCAACATCGGGATGGTAGCATATTCAGAGTTGTTAGTTATGGCAGGATTATGAAGCCAATGCTATTAGAGATAACCGGTTATACGTACGTGCCCGACATAGACATTTCGAACCAAATGTCATGCGCCATTTTACATTCATGGTTTACGAACCCAAATTTCTTCACAAATTGACGGTTCTTCTTTTTTAACGTCCCTTTACGGACACACCTTCTGTATTGGAGAATGTCCACGTCCTTTCATGCATTAGCATAACCGAAATTCGCCTTAAAATTGGTGTTGACTTGAGAGATCCAAAAGGTTCAAACCTCCTCGAGGTTCCTTTGATGCGACCGTTTGTTAATGCTCTTTGCGTCCAGAATCAATAAGGATACCAGGAGAACTTGGCCTGCAAAAAGCTTTATACTCGCCTCTTGGCGGGCGCACAATATGGAACAAAGGATTTCTCTTGCTGGCTTCCCAAGAAGCCAGCGTATTTTTGGAAGGTGAATTTTAACATTAATTGCGTAAAAGGATTGCTTATTGAAGTTTTGCAATGAATTAAAAAAGACGTCCTATGTCCTGGCGAGGCAGAGCAACGGAAACGCTATCGCAGGGGTTCGTAGTGATCACAACCACACAGCAAAATATAGGAGTTTTTTCGTGAATATATAGGAAACATATAGGAATATATTTCTTGAATTATAGGAACTTATAGGAAAAAATGAGTCTGGGTATGTAAAAATGAGACAGCTGACATGTTACTATACACGAATACACTTGGCACTGAGAAGATCACTCTACAGAGGCACATACGTAGAGCTTAAAGAAAACGGAGACCCTTTCAAGGCTAAAATGAAAAATCAACCAGGGTGGTACTTTGAGTATCAAATCCTGGGACAGAGTATCTGGAAGATACCGTCTTCAGTCGGGGGAAGGTATCTTTCAAATATTCCGTCCAAGGATTTGATTCTCAGAGTAGTCTGGGGCACCTCCTTGGAAAAGGGGCCCTAGGTACTGTCCCGGATTTTTTTGGAAAAAAGAGACATTTTCATGAGAAAATCGATCCATTTGATCAACAATTTAGGAATTATAGGAGTTTTTAAGAAAATATAGGAGACCACAGAAGTTTGTTAAAAAGATATAGGAATATATATTTATATATATAGCACCATCACCCCTGATCGTCTAATAATGTACCGTTGACACTATTGCCTGTTGCAGTCTTCACCGTGTCATAGTAAATTCCGCATATATTGGACGACTAGTTAACCCATTTGGTTGAATAAGCACTCTTAAACAGACATTTTGGAATTTGCCTGAAATGCAATCTGACTAAAACCAGACCTACAAAAACCTTTTCCATTTTACTTGTCTAATTGAAAAGTCCCAGTACGAAATGGAAGAGATATATGTCAAAACATTTGGAAGTCGATTTTGTCACACAAAATATCCTCGAGTATCAGTTCAAAGTACCTGATCAAATAGTACGATTCATCGCTATATGTTTAATACAAACATGTACAATTGCCCTGGTGTAAATAAATTGCCGATAAAATATGCCTGTTCATTTTGCAAATGAAAAACATGTTTTATTATGTAAATTCGTTATTCAAGATATTCTAACTGTCTGTATTATATGACTCAACGACAGCCGGTTATCCGAGAACATATTTCTGTATTTGGAGAGTGGACGCTTTAACTTAATCTGAAGAAAAGCATATAAACATCTTTTGGGCGTTCCACCAAAGGCTTTAAGCTCTTGCCTCGGGAGTTGAGTTCCTCTCAGAAGTAGCGCGACCAACATACAAAGCGTTTCTAGTTTCACGAGATTCCTCCCGTCCAAGCTTTAATATTTTTTCTTCTGCAAATGGATTGGTCTTGTCGGTTGTCTGTTTGAAGCCGTCTGCTGCCATTTAATAAATTAAATTAGATTGAGTGCAGAATCAATGAAGACTCGCGAAAGTCGATCTTTGCAATATGGTTTTACATAAGGCCAATAAGGACTGGAATTACATACTAGAGAGCGACTTTTCCTCAAGCCCTTTATAATAGTGGAAGTATTGTATTTAGCATACGTCCTCCTAGTTAGATTTCTAGTTGCAAGGCAAATGTTTACCCGGTTTAGTGGGGTTATAAACAAGGCTGTCGAAGAAAGGTCAGAAACTACATTGGAACTTGGATTTAGTTTCTATGCCGCTGATTTCCTATTGGGTATAAAGGCTTTAAGAAATTGTCTCAACATTTGCGGAAGGGTTATAACTGTAACTTGAACTTGGTAGAATTAAAATTGCTAATATGGGAATGTTCATGTCAAAATACACAAAATAGTTGGGTTGACAGTTATGTCAGTGGTTCAATTTAAACTTTTTAAGCTCGTGACCATTAAACTTAGTCTTAAAGGTGTTACCCTTTGTTATTCATTTATACTACACAGACTAACACGGCTATCCCAAATTTCTATCAATTTTGTCTGTATTCCTGGATGGCAGCTATTGTATCTACAAATCCGTTTTGAGAACATTCTGATGTTTGTATATCATATACGGACGTAATGACCACCCTCCATTTTGATAAAAGACAATGTATGCCAAATTCCCAGGGCCCGATACCCTGGTTTCACTGTCCACCAATTTCACGCGTTCGCATTCTGAATCACTTTGGATAGTACCTGTCACAGATTTGCCATCCCTCGTGACTATTTCAAACTATAAGTTGACAAAATTCTGTCAATTTAGCCAGTACAAAACTCCTTCCATATATTTGTACAATGAGAAATGTGACATATATACCCAAATCGTTCCAGACTGCGAGCGCACCAGGGTATGTGGAGGATGAAATTAGTTGTATTCTAGGATATCGGGACCTCGGGATTGTATTTTGGCAAACTAACCATATTTCACATTCCCTTTGGAGCAAATCCCGATTTTACACGCGCAATTCCCCGTTACGTTTTATCACACAGCACAAACTTTCGCTTTTACGGTCAAAGGGCCGATCGAGGCCCTATTGCATTCGCCCTTAACAATTCACGCGTGATGGAATGGCCCTCTCTTCGATATAAATATGCACGGAAGGCACGGATATCGATATGGCTTAATGACACTGTTAAGTTAATCAATTTAGCAGATGGTTTAACGTATTGACAACGCGTGTCACAGCCGGGTGATATATCACAGTGATTCCCATTCACTGTCCGTGCTTCCGATATGCCTGGAAGAAACCTAACGGTCAACGGGCAGACGTTTCCAATATGGAAATCAACTTTTATACGGGTTTTAATAACCGCGGTCTGGCCTCATCGGATATCGGACTGACAATGATAAATGTCCTATCCCAGATTGAACAACATACAGCAACAGATCGCGGGCGAGTATGAAGATGGAAGACCGAAGATGGAAGAGGGTGTGGGATTTTTTCCAATAAGCACGGCAGGTGGTGGTCCCCAAGAAATCCAATTGCACAATCAGGATTTCGTTACAGCTGAAACTTGGATTATGTTTTATTGGTTATTGCGTATCATTTTATATATACACTAATTAAGTCCTCTTAAACAGCAGTATTTACAACAGATAGTGAAGCGATTCTGTTCATCACACGAGCTACTTCAGAGAAGAAATCATATAGGATTTCAACTGGAAAAGGTCCGATTGGATGCTCTCTCCTATCTGACTGTCCAATATAGGCTGACCTATATGAGAGATAAAACAACTGGCACAATTTAAAGATTTGAAAATTTCTAGTTTCAAAGTCGAGCCCAGTAAAAGGAAATTTCATACGCAGAGAGAGTTTTAAGCGGAGAAAGTGAAAAGGCTAGAACTCCCCATTTGTACTAAAATTTCAGTTAATCCTTTGACATTCGATCTTCCCCGATAGAAGGGGCAGGTGCATTGACGCGTGGCTACCAGCGGTTCGTTCTCCTGGCCTCTTTCCTACCTGCCGGGTTTAAACTCGTGTGTATACTCGAGAATCATGAGACTCAGTGCCTTGAATATTTTCCAAGTATACAATATAATATTGTACTTCATGCTAATTGAACAATTTTTTGTTGTGGAAGTACTTTATTTTGGTACTTCTGTATTGCACCTGACCTTGGGGCCATTTACCCATCTAAAGATACAAGGTCCTTTATTAAAATAAAACCAAGGTCCTCAGACTCATTTATCCAATGTATAAATGAGATTGAATGCAGTCCACACTTCGAAACACTGCACGAGGTCGTTCCGCTCTCATCTTGATTGTCTAACTATGACATAACTACAAAAAAAAAAATAATCCTTAAAAATTTAAGGAATATTCCCCGACTATTACACCGGCGGAATATTCCTCAAAATAACTAAGGAATATTCCTTACCATGTTAAGGAATTTCCTTAGCATGCTACGGAATAGTCCTTATTGAATTTGTAGGAATATTCCGCTGGTGTATAATCGGGGAATATTCCTTAAATTTTAAGGATGTTTTTTCTGTGTAGTTACTAACTAACTAAATAACTAACTAACTAACTAACTAACTATGACATATACGTCCCTCATTCAGTCGGTCAAAGGATATAACGGAACGTTGTAGTCTATGTTATTTACCCTGGAAAGTGAAGATGGTTATCTGGCTGAGGGATTAGAAACTGTGCCCTCGGGGCCCTGCAGGCACTACAGCAACTACTAATAACACAATTGTCGCAATCGCAACTGCGTCGGGACAATAGCACACTGTCACTTAAAGAAAGTGGTAGCGAGCATGCTGACGCTTGTGGTCACAACTGGGGATTATTTGAGAAAAAAATATATCACACTTGATCTATGATTAAATCTTTGATAATATATCCACTAATTAAAGTATGGCCTACATGAATTTAAGACGAAGTTTGAGGTCAATCAGAGAAATAAAATTCCATCAATTTTTTTGAAAAAATGTTTCGAGTATTTGATCCAAACTTCGTCTTAAAATATTATCGAGCTCACTGATCACTAATTGGAGACAGAATTGACTTTGACATCGAAAATGACATCGAAATCGAGGGTCGAACACTTCTAGAAACATTCGAGATGCGTGGGTCAATTTGTCGGTTCAGTGTAACTATCAGGGATATTGTCCAGTAGACGGATTTCAGGACTAGTGCGTAGCGAAATATGTAAAGTCTCGGGTGCATGGTAACGAAAATACCATTAAATGAACAATACTTGGTCAAAGTAAAGATCAAGGTCAAAGTCGAGGTCATAGGTCAACGCACAGGTGACAGGGTCATCACATATCAAAAGGTCAAGGTCATCAGCCTATATATTGTGACCTTTCGACAAGGCCATAACTCCGCATGGAAACTCTTCTCTGAATAGATTACAAAAAAAGTTTTTTGTGACATTAGCGGTTGAGATATCACTGTTAACCGTTAATGTCGCCAGTACGACAATGAGAAATTGCAATAGCAAATACTAATGACACAACTGTCGTAATTGAGACATTAGTCGTCGACTCTGCATGCAGAGTCGTCAGCTAATGTCGCAATTACGGCAATAGCGGTTGACTCTCCATGTAGAGTCGTCCGTTATGACGCAATTACGACAATAGCTGGCGACCTGACAACTGCTAATGACACAATTATCTCAAGATTTCAATGTTTTGGTTTAGAATTTGAAACATACAATGTTAGGAGAAGGAGCAGGGAGAAAAACTTCATGACTTTTTCATGACTTGAACATTTATGCAGGACTTTCAAGTTTTTCCAAGACTGTGACAATCCTGACGCTGGCTGACCATTTGCGTACACTTCGCCATCCATAAGATGGCTTGCGAATCGTGTGTCTCCATTATCGCGGAGCAATATCCGGCACTGTACCGTATTCTGTTCGGCCTTCGTCCGGCGGAGAACAGACTCGGGAAATCTGATAAATTACAGGTTGTCATTCCACTTCGGAAACAGCTATTGCCTGGGCTTACAAAATATCTAGGTACGAATAACTTTCGTATCATCCGAGAGGTGTGATAGATCTGTAATTTTGAACAAGTAGGACATCACATGACTCGAAAATGACGGGTTACGTTGGGGTTACGTCGGTAGACTTTAGCTGATTGGCTGACGAAGTCACGTGGTATTGACTTCTGGAAAGCCCCTCTTGCAGTTGCCGAAATTAGGCTGAAAATGGATACACACGATTCCAGGGTCAGTCTTACCGCCTATAGATGACCCAGATGATTACAGGTTGGCTGGCTGACCTGACCATCTTGACCCATTTCTGGTTTTTAGTTATTCCAGCACGTGAACGTGGCTCTAATATTTAGGCAGATTTTTTTTGGTGAACAACAGCATGTGACCGTTTTATTCCGTTGCATGAGTGACTGGCGAAGTTTATTTCGCGAGCCGGGAAACATCGTGGGTGCAGTCAAAATAAACTAAAAAGGGTTAATTAGGAGGAATAAAAGGCAGAAATGGGAGTAAGTTGGTTATCACGCTAGTCACACCTCAATGTTATATGGCTGACATGGGGAGTCATAGCCTACATATGCCATTAATTAAAGTTAGTGTCCAGTCCAAGGGGATTGCGCGAAGCCAATCAGTGGAGTTAATAAACCCATTGACCCACAAAACTCGGGCAATAAGGAGACGAGTCTAAGGGCAGCACTGAAATGAATAATTGATAACCGGATTCGTGATGTCTTCTCTATTCTCCTATACCGATCTCGGCAAGGGAATCAAGAGACTGAATTTCCCATCTTTATCATCGCCGACATTCGCGGCGAAAGAGCATTCACTCAGTCACAGAGAATTTGTATTTATGACTCACCCCAGATAACCCCGCGGTCTCGCGTTCCATCAAGGAACACTGTTTGCGTTGATCTGGCGCTCCGCAATTCTCAACTGAATGAAAACGGCTTTTTCGGATTAACTCATAAAGTGAGATTTCACGTTCGTCTCAAGACAGTCGTACAATGATACGATGACAAAGGAGGCGACATCTCCCAAAGAAAGGTCGATTTAAGGGGCAGCAGTCTTCTGTCCTTCAGTGGAGATTTATTAGGAAGACTTTTAAGGTGAAAAGGCACATTGCGGATCGATATCGGAGATCCGCGCTGTATTGAGATATGTACGTGGCCTGTCCATGAAGCCGTGCTCCCGTCGACATCTCTTTAATTATTGTTCCAACGATAATGACGAAATTTATAATATTGCCATCACAGAGACTCGATTATTTTGAAATTGTAGTCGATTTCGTAATCATACAGACGGTATAATTATGATTATCCGGTAATGTAAAAACTGATATCAAATTAAGAACCCTCTTATTTCCGTACGCGAAGACTTTTATTGATTTCAAATCTGACTTATATTGCTTTCAAAGTCTGACTTATTTTGCTTGCAGAGACTGACTTGTATTGCTTTCAAAGTCGGAATCTGACTTATATTGCTTTCAAAATCTGATTGTTATTGCTTTTAAAGCCTGAATTTTATTTATACTGCTTTCAAAGCCTGACATATTGCTTTCTAAATCTGACTTATACGGATTTTAAAGTCTGACATATTGCTTTCAAAGTCCGAAATATTGCTTTCAGAGTCTGACTTATATTGCTTTCAAGTCTGTTTTCGAACAAGACAAACTACGAGCGTAACACATCTTTGGCGATACTGTGGTATACGATAGCTAACCAAGTTTTCTGTGGATCCTAGGTTCAATGCCGTTGGACCTTTCATTGTGACACCTTATGAAACTTTGGACCTTTTTTGAGAAACTGTGTTTACGCACAATAGCACATGGAATCGAAAATTCGGTTTAAACAAAGAACAATCTATAACTTGGTTTTGGCCAAGTGTTGCTATTGGACCATTGGACCAGCTTAGTTTGATGAATGGCAGCTATCTAACCTCGCGTAATGTCAGGGATACCTGTTTTCCTGCATATAAATTCCCCAGCGCTCAGCCATTGATCTTTGGGACGTGCCGCCGCTCCAGAGCTCACTGCGAAATAAAAAGGGTTTCAATTATTTATACCCGGATAAAGCACGACAAAGGAACCTCTAAATATCCAGAATACAATTTCTAATTCTGTGATATTTTCAAGGTGCAGACTCAGAGTATCTGCGTGAACCTGTAGTGAAATAAAATGACTGAGGCTTGCCTTTACCTGTTTCAGTATATAGGAGTACAGTGGGCGGTAACAATCTTTTCTTGCAGTTATTTTGCATCTAGATGTCGACAACCGAACGAGATCTCGAGGGTTCTGCGTATTGTTGTGACAAGCGACGTCACCTATGCCAAGCTCAAAGCTATTTTCTCTTCAGTGCGCTCGATTTTCATTTCTCGTATATAGATTTAAGTTGCTAATTATTGTAGTGACTGACATTTCGATTAGCGAAGTCCCGAGTAATAATATCATGGGTTAAAGAAGTGAACGGGGAGAGGGGCGGATATGAAACATCTTATCGCTCAGTCTACAATTAGCGGTACAATATTCAAAGCTATATGTTTCCCGCATCAGCGAGAATCTCTCATCATCATCGCTGTGGGGAGAATATCTATGTCAAAATCCATTCGTATCTTCCCAGCGAAAATCTACGAAGGAAACCGATTCACAATCGGATAGTCTGGACATGAATTTCCTGGAAATCGCCAGATATGGTCCGCCGGTCAAGCCGATTCGCTCCCGCGGATCCTTAAGTTGCGAATCTTTACGGGTAGGCCCATTTTTCTGTGTTGGCTACCTGACTATTTGGTCAAATTAGTTGAAAAATAGCTACATTTTCGTGGGAAAACACGTTTCTACCAGCTGAGAATTAAAATTGTACATGCGATATACTTCCAGTGACGTCAGCACAGAATGTAAGCAATGCCGAGTCCATGTTCTTCGAGGGATTCTGATGAATATCCTCGAGAAGTGGAGAATGTGTCAAATTCCTGTACCCACAATGCAAGTCGTCCGTGGAAGGCTTCCACGGTTTCGTAGTAAAATGTCGGATATGCTGACTCGCCCAGCACTGGTAGGAATCCAAATTGGCAGCCATGTTGAAACTACTGTAAGTCGGGTCATGTGACGTACCGATGACTTTGTTGGATCGAATGTCATGACGTCATTGCGGTTTGAGCATAGAATTGTGGAAGTAAAAACTCTTCAAAGTAGACGAGGATTTTTAAGGGCAGAATCGAGGGAATATACGATTTAGTTCATCATATATTTAATCTCTTTATATTGGGGAGAACCGCCAGGACTATGTATGTGAGCGGACACGCACCCTTTAATATACCCCATATGTCCGGCGGATCACAGTTTACAGCTCAGAGCTGTAAAATCCTTCCACCATGCAGTGATGGGCGAGGTCAGATGATCTCGACGGAATAAGATTCATAGCGTCTCCCTTCCCTCAACGCTATGCCGACGACAAATACATTTCCCTGGAGGTAACTCGAACATATCCATGGCGCACTTATTATTACCTTTGCACCCTATTGGACCTTCATTAACTTGAGAAAATGGGCCGCCTCGAATAAAAATACAGAAATGGCAGACTAGCTGGCCCTTCGTTGGTCATATATTAATTACAGACGTTAAAATTATCCCTATGGAGCCTCAAAATCACCTGAAATCGAGGGTCAAGAAGATGGGCATTTCCGTCATTATTGACCCCGTGTATACAGGGGATGATGATCACAACATCGATTATGGTATTTTTATTCATGGCGGCCCATTTTCTCAAGTTAATGAAGGTCCAATAGGGCGCAAAGGTAATAATAAGTGTTCCATGGAGATGTTCGAGTTACCACCAGGGAAATGTATTTGTCGTCGACATAGCGTTGAGGGAAGGGAGACGCTATGAACCTTAGCTAGAGTGTGACATGTATAATCCATGCGACTGGGGCATCTATAATCCATGCGACTGTTGCATGTATAATCCACGCAACTGTGGAATGTATTATCCATGCAACTGTGGCATGTATAATCCTTTTCACAAAACTAATAAAAATGTACCTTCATATCAATCAACTCCGAAAACAATCTACCTCAGAACTCACTTCAGCTGCGAAAACTGACCTCTGGCCTTGTGATTTCTTGGAGCAGAAACGGAAACGTCGCACCTGTTTGTTTACTCTCTTATTTGTTCTACTTTTTATGTGTTTTGTACTCTGTCCCAAATGAGATGCTCAGTACAATAAAGAATCTTATCTTATCATGCGCACAATTAATTTTCGGCGGAACCAATCTCGCATTCGACTATTTCCGTATTGGCGGAAATTGCAGTTGCTGAGTTCTGGGGATAGATTGCTATTATTTCAACTAAACATAGAAATAATTTTGTATAATTTGAATGAATTATGTTCGTTTGGTTAAAATTACCTTCATTTCACAATAAAATGCGATCGGATCGCTCGATTACCTAAGGCACTATTTCGTAGCCGGCTCACTGTATGATCGTCATACGCTCCCCACCGGTGAGGATTTTTGCATTATGTGAGAGGCTTGTTCCGACAATACGGAATAGCCGAACATGAGATTGCTCAGAAAAGTGCATAACTCAGATTAGGAACAATCCAAGAACTCCAAGAAATGATCGTAATGTTGCTCTGGTATGGCGATAAGTATGTAGTATATAATGACTCCATAATGACTTATAAAGTATGTAATGACGCAATATTAACCTGGGATCTGATAGTAGTGTTACGTGATTACAGACCCTATTGACCTACTTTTTTGTTCCCCCCGGTGGCGGAGTGTGGCGGAACTTGGAGGTCACGGGAGGGGATTCCCCAGTGGGGATTTCCCAATGACGATCACGTGATCAAGGCGTGTCTAGACTTGTTCTGGGTTGTACAGTTATGCCATACGGAGGATGGGTACTAGTATTTCGCTGACGTCCTAGTAATAAACATAATCTATAGGTGTTGTGGCGGCTGATGTGGGTGGTGGTGGGTGGTGGGTTTAAGATGGCGGATTGTGGTGGTGGGTGGTGGGTTTAAGATGGCGGCGAGGTGATGGGTTTAAGATGGCGGCGGATTGTGGTGGTGGGTGGTGGGTTTAAGATGGCGGCGGATTGTGGTGGTGGGTGGTGGGTTTAAGATGGCGGCGGATTGTGGTGGTGGGTGGTGGGTTTAAGATGGCGGCGGATTGTGGTGGTGGGTGGTGGGTTTAAGATGGCGGATTGTGGTGGTGGGTGGTGGGTTTAAGATGGCGGATTGTGGTGGTGGGTGGTGGGTTTAAGATGGCGGCTGGTGGTGGTGGGTGGTGGGTTTAAGATGGCGGCTGGTGGTGGTGGGTGGTGGGTTTAAGATGGCGGATTGTAGAAAAACGTATAAAAGGAGGCGATTTTTAGGGGTGGGGTGTATTCATTGCACTACCCTGCGGAGCACTCTGACTGACCTGACCTGACCAGCCTGCCTGCCTGCCTGCCTATCCAGCCTGACTGCCTGCCTCCCTCACCTCTAGCCAGCCTGCTTGCCTACCCGCTTGTATGAGACGAAAGCATGAGACGTGGAGAAGATTTTCCCTGGCACCCAGCAGTACCTCCGGTTGAAGTCTTGCCTGAAGACGAGCGTGTGAGGGAGACCCGCACTCTTACACCGGACTGCACCCTATTGTTGTATCCCAAACGTGTGGAGCTCATCGATGACGACAGTAGGTGTTGGTGTACGTCTGAACCAGCGCGTGTCTCTTTATCCCCGGAAGGCTGGACTACCTTGAAACGGGTGTTATTGGGTGACCTCGACGGTGATAGCATTCACCTGTGTGACGACGTCTACATTTTCCGCGGTCCCTATTTTGCTCGACTCCTCTGTCTCAAGCAAGGTGGTTTTACTCTGGACCCTGATCTATGGACAGCCTTGGAAAAAGTAATCCCCATGGTCGATGAAGTACTATCTCTATAGGAGCCACATAACCCATCAGAATACTGCGTATCACGGACTACACCCGTAGAGCTACATCTGGTCTATAAAACACGTCCCTCTGGATCCTACACCTTCATTTCTACGGTTGCAGAGCCATGGCGGAGATCCAGCCCCATGCGACTCGCATTTTACAGTATGCCACCGTGGTGAATTCATTCACGGGTTACCGAGCAGTGGTCCGGTCCATGTTTGCAGATGGCGACGACAACGAGGGACGACGCCAGATCCTGAACGAGTTCACAGAAGCGGTCCTCCACAGAGTGCACTCGATGGAGAGGCGTGCCATCACTCACCACTACTGGACTATGACAGCCATCCTTGATGCTCGGGCTATGGACCACGAGCGCTCACGCCGGAACCAGCACCGGCTGGTTGGCCTCATACTAGTCTGTGCCCTATTGACCCTGGCGCTGTGGTATTGACACTATAAATACCAGGGTCAGACAGAGTGTGTGTCATTCACCGTTCGACATTGGAGCAAGCATGTCATCCGTCCTACGAGCCATCCTGCCCCTTACACCCCAGGTGGGGTTACACGTCTATGAAGATAAAGTCACCCTGGTGGAAGACTGTGGAGCTATTTGCTGGTCGCCCGCTGAGACCGTATCGAATACGGTGACGCTACAGCGTGACGGCTGGACCAAATTTAAACGGGTGTTGAGCGACGAGCTCGACGGACACCTCATCCACATAGACAATGCCATCTACGTATACCGTGGGCCTTTCTTCGCACGTCTGGGCCGCTACCAAGATGCTACGCGAAGCTTCACCCTAGACCCCCATCTGTGGTCAGCCTTGGAGAAAGTAGTGCCTATTGTGGACCAGCTGTTTACACCGGACGAGCGATCATCAGACGAGTTGGCGTGGGCTCGTGCTATGGAGGACGCGCTGGCTGAACCCCATGAACAACAACTACATGAACCCGACGACGACGAGGCCATTGATTACCCGGCTGAACTGAGTCAACCAACACAACGGTGGTAGAAACTTGTTATAAATAAACCATACTCTCCGGGTCCATCATCATTGTGTCACCATGAAGCGCTGGGAGAAGGTGTTGGATAACTTATACTACAGTCCCGACAGTCCGGCGGCCTATAGTGCATTGTCGGCTCTCTATCGAGCGGCCAAACCCCAGGGGATACAACGTGCTCAAGTCCGAGATTGGTTAAGAAAACAAGACACCTATACCTTACATCGAGCTGTCCGTCGCCATTTTCTACGGAACCGGGTCATCGTGGGAGGAATAGATGCCCAGTGGCAAGCGGATTTGGTCGATATGAGCGCCTTTGCCAAACACAACGATGGGAATCGATATATCTTGACGTGCATCGATATCCTATCCAAGTATGCGTGGGTGGTACCCATCCGGACGAAAACGGGGGCGAATCTCATAGCGGCGTTCAAAGACATCTTCAAGACCGGGCGCAAACCTTTGTATTTGCAAACCGACGAAGGCACGGAATTCCTCAACAGACCGTTCCAAGCCTTTCTGAAAGCCCAGAAGGTGTTTTCTTCCATACGTACAACGAGACCAAGGCATCCGTGGTGGAAAGGTTCAACAGGACATTTAAAGGTCGCATGTATAAATATTTCACCTATAAGAATACACGGCGGTACATCGATGTTCTCCCGAAACTGGTGAGGGGTTACAATCGAGCCTATCATCGAAGTATACAGAGAGCTCCCATTACCGTGACCCAACGCAATGAAGCCCAAGTCCGGCGTGTCTTGTACCCCAGGCCATCGCAGCGAACGACGAAGGAGATGTTCAAGGTCAGGGACCCTGTACGGATCAGTAAAGTCAAGGGCAAGTTCGAGAAAAGTTACTTGCCCAACTGGAGCGATGAGCACTTCCTGATTAAACGGCGCCTACCCCGACAGCGGCGAGTCTATGAACTGGAAGATCTTCAAGGGGAACCGCTGCTAGGCACGTTTTACGAGATGGAATTACAGCCTGTCGTAAAATCACAGCAAGACTACTACACGGTGGAGCAGATTTTGAAAACGGAACGTCGACGTGGCAAACTGTTTCATTTCGTGAAATGGCAAGGCTGGCCCAGTTCCTTCAATTCCTGGGTCGCTGCCAACCAGGTGAAACGACTATAAAGCCAGGCACCACTGCCGTCCTCCTTCATTCCACGTCCAACCATGAACACGGTGCAACCGTCTCTGAACACAGCGTCTTCCAAAACGCGCAAAGTGCAAGTGGTCTTTGGTGTACTAGTGCTAACCCTGCTGAGTGTGTTGTACGGAGGTGTGTTTTACGACGTAGCCTATGTCAGCACGTTACTTAACCAACTGAGAACACCAGCCATCAGTGAAACCGGTCTACAGAGAGCACCAGTCGTATCCAGCCCAGTCACCACCACCACCACCACACCCCGTGTACAAGCCACAACGAGTGTAAGCTCCACACTTACACCAAGTACATCCACTACGTCTGAAGACCCACCGGATTTCATCCCTCACAGTGAACCGACAACGACGACGACCCACGTTGTACCCATCACCACCATCATCATCCCTGAACGTGAACAGACAACGACAACCGACGTTGTGCCCACCACCACCACTCCAGTTCACTCGTACCAAATTTACAAGAGCGGGTTACCACGACAGCGGATACACCTCCAACCATGGACCCTCGGTGGCAGCATCCCTTCACCTGCGTCATCGCAGGACCGACGGGCTCCGGCAAAACGCACTTCGTCAGGAAGCTCCTCGAACACGCCGACAGCATGATCACTCCACCCATTGCCAGAGTCGTGTGGTGTTACGGAGAATGGCAGGAAGCGTATGCAGCAATGCCCCACATCACGTTCGTGGAAGGCCTACCCAACCTGGCCGATTTGGAACCCGACACCTTGGTGGTTCTGGATGATCTCATGGCGGAGACGGATGCGCGGGTCACCCAACTCTTTACCAAAGGCAGCCACCATCGACGGCTCAGCATCATCTACATTGTGCAGAATCTGTTCAGTAAAAACAAAGAACATCGGAACATCAGCTTAAATGCCCACTACATGGTGGTCTTCAAAAACCCGAGAGATACCACTCAACTGCTGCACCTGGCGAGACAGATGTATCCCGGCCGCACACCGTTTGCATTGGAAGCCTTTAAAGATGCCACAACCCCTCAGCACGGGTATATGCTCTTCGACCTGAAGCAAACCACCCCCGACCACCTTCGACTACGGACCGGCATCTTTCCCGGAGAGACTCACCACGTGTACATGCAAAAATAATGTAAACACACCTACAGTGGCTCCCCCAGCTGGGGTGTGTGTGTTTTGATGATGGGGATAATAAAAAAGAATGAATACCACAGCAGGGTTGATTTTTTGTCTCTGAAGTAGATAAAAAGAGCAGAGTTGTGGGTTCTAGCATTAGTTGTACAGGATGTCTGCGCGAGTACGGAAGCACGCTCCCACGCTCCGTGTATTGAAGACGGCCCCACCCGAGTTAGTCCGAACCATTGTACGCGGTGCGGACCCTGCTCTCGTGTGCTGTCTGTGCGAGATTGGACTCAATATCTTAAAAGGCAACGTACCACTGACTCCGGCTCAGAAGACCAAGTTGACCAAGCATAAGACAGGTCTAAGAACCTTAGTCCAGAAGCGAGTGTCTCAAACACAAAAGAAAAAGGTGTTACAGAAAGGTGGATTTCTCGGGGCCATCTTAGCACCGTTGGCCGCTTCCGTGTTGGGTCCAGTATTGGGTGGACTCTTCGGCCGACAATGAACCACACGAAAAAAATGGTCCTCGTCGAACCTCGGCTCCTTCAAAACCTCCAATCGCCCTACCCTGTCCCTTCTACGGTGAAGACGATAAACACCCTCGATGGAGAAATGCAACAGATCTTACAGAGACCGGGGTTAAGCGATAGTGAGAAAGTACAACGGTACAATGAGACGCTTCAGCGGTACATGACGTTCATGGACCAATACAAAACCCTCTCTGCTCCACCACCACCACCATCACCACGTGACACACCGCCGACCTCAGCACCGTTCCAACAGCCGGGTGGGGTACCTTCCACAGCTCCACAGTGGGTGGAAGACGAAGTCCTGAAGAGTGTACCTGCCTCGTTCAAGAAACAAGCTGGCCTGGTATTACAACGGATGAAACAGAATCCTAACATGACTTGGAATGATAAAGGCGAACTCCTGGTACAGAATCAGGTGGTCCCCGGGACCCACATGACGGATTTAGTGAATGACCTGATGCGTCAACGCAGAACGCACACGAATCCTCGAGGATGGGAGGTCTTCGCTCAAGGCTTGAAAGACATGCATGTACCACAGGAATTGGTGGGGAACCCCGAGCGCTGGGCCTTTATGCAGAATGTGAGTACACCACCAGAACCTTGGGAACCGGAGTCACCACCCAAATCACCACCACGGCGGGCACCTACGTTTTCACCCCTTTTACCACGCCACCACCTGCAACCACCAAGAGCTAAATCACCGCGACCATCACGACGATTAGCGCCCAAGGGCTGGGAGAAGTATTAAAACCAACAGCAGCAGCAGGACAGCTCAGTCATCATGTTTTACCTCACCCTACCCAGTAACAGCTCGGCTGATGTATTTCCTGACAACACCTTGACCAAGTACGTGACCCAGTTACCGCAACCGTTGCATTTACCTGGACGCTGGGAATGTGGACTCGTGGATATCCAATACCCTTACTCGTGGTACAACGTGCGAGCCAATGAAGTATGGTACGAGGTGACCTACGAAGGACAAGAAACTCGACTCAAACTACCCGAAGGTCAATACGATACCCCCAAGGAGTTCATGGGTGGACTGAGAAGTCTGATGCATTATAAGTCTCTACGAGACGTCACGAATACTTCAAAACCCATCAAATCTTTCCCCTTCAAAAATCATGTGGACTTCGATTACAACGCACACAACGACAAGGCCAATCTCACGCTCAGCCCCAACGTGAGTGTCGAACTCAGTGCTACCCTACATCAAATGCTGGGTTTCAATTACCAGGGGTACGCTGGCCCCACCGGCGAGATAGGCCACATCCCGATGGACATGCGTGGTGGTATGTATGGCCTGTACGTCTACTCGGACGTGGTCGATGCACACATTGTCGGCGACAGCAACGTACCTCTACTGCGCGTCTGCCCGGTGAAAGGCACGTATGGAGCTCAAGTCACCCACAGTTTCAGGCATATCGTGTATCTACCGGTCAGTCAGACCGATATTAGCTCCATCGTCATCGATATAAGAGACGACACCGGTCAACCGATTGCATTCGAGCGTGGGAAAGTGGTGCTGACACTTCATTTCCGTCAAGTCCGAGCGGTTCACTTTGCATAATGAAGGTGCCTTATCAATGCCATACAGCCAGTTACGTCGATCATTACACCAAACAGGCCGGGGGTAACTTTCCTGTCTTTGCGGGTACACGCATGCAACGAGGCCATGGACTGGGGAACATACTCGGGAGCATCGTCAAAACGTTTCTGCCCTTGGTGACGCGTGGGGTCAAAGCGATCGGCAAACAAGCGGTGCGCAGTGGACTGCAAGTGGCTGGTGATGTCTTGGGGGGTACGGCACCCAAAGAATCCTTGAAACGGCGGGCCAAAGAAGCGGGAGGCGTCTTGGTGGCCAAAGCACAACGCACCGTAGGACATTGGTGGCCGTGCCAGTAACACCCATAAAATTGAAATACGGTCGGTGTTCCTTGTACAAGGGCAAACCCATCGACGGGGAGTCGACGATCTCCTATGCGCTTCTCTGTGGCGTTGGTCTGATGGCGTATATAAATTCCCCGTCGATCGGCTTCCCAATCCAACCACTGGTCGGCGAGATGTTTGTACGGTGTACGTTGAGGTGTGAAATGTTGACCGTCTGCCCACCAACGCGTATAATGCCCGCTGGGCATGGGTTGGGCGAGAGACCACAGGTACAGGGCATTGGCGTCAAATCCAATGATTTTGGCACAGGGTTTCCACCGGGAAGAGTCGTGACATCCTTCTCATGGTAGCGGTGAAAAATAAGGCTCGGTCCGCCGACGATGTTCTGTTTTAAACAATCATACATGTCCTCATCTTTTTGTTGTATCAGCGAGAAGTAGGTAGGACACTCTTGGAAGAGATGGCGAAGCGCGAGACCCGGTAAACTCAAACACTCCTTGAAGATGTCGACGTGCATTTGATGCCGAAAGAGTTGAACCATTTTCTCGGCCGCTTCGAGGAAAGGGACCACATCTAAGTTGTTATACCACACCAGGAAATCTCGCAAGGTCTGCATGTGTTGGTCATTCCATACCTGCTGTAGTTCCCGGTACGTGTCTTCCGGACATTCCACTTGCTTGAGATCGTCATAGAACGCGTCCCGGGGTGGCAACTGTGTTTCCTCCAAGCGGTCGAGCGTCGATATGTAGGTGTAAGGGAACCTCCCTTTGGTTTGTGCACAGTCATAGGCCTTCACCCACTGATCGTAGCTGTAATTGGGAGCTAAGTAGTTCCGTACATCCAGGAAATGGAGTGATGTGGTGGTGAGGGCCATGTGGTTGTTGATCTTTTTGATGACGGACTTGATGGTATCGGACTGGGCCAAGTAAGGGTAGAGAAATTCCTTCACCATGTTCAGATCGTATCGCCCCGAGTTGAATCCGAGCACCGGTAACTGGCCTAAGTATTGCAGGAAGCGGATTTTCAATTTCTCTGCATACGGTTGAGGTAAAGGCACATCCTGCAGTTGCAGCCCACTGTGTTCCATTTCCTGTCTGTCAAATATTTTCCCACTGTGCTCCATTTCCTCTCTGTCAAATATTTGCCCACTATGCTCCATTTCTTCTCTGTCAAATATTTGACCACTATGCTCCATCACTGACTCTTCATCGTCACTGAACGATACACCCAGTGTAGGAATCCGGTCGTCGAGTTGGTCCAGTACGTCCTGGAACTTGGACACCAATAGTTCTGTACTGGCCGCACTCACTTCTTCTAAGTACTCCATCATCCGGGTAATCAAGTCATGGGCGTCGCCGGTGGACACGAAACAGACGGGTGCAGCGTCAAAGCCAGGTACGTTGCTGGAAATACTCACACTCAGGGGAATATGGCGCTGTGTCCACTGTGTTTTCGCCGAGGCCGCATCCATCGGTTCCAACATCGCCTCGAAATCGTAACATGCCCGGTAGGGGAAATAACGATGCTCTTCCGGTATGATCCGCGGATGAGACCTTCATCCGCCAGTTCCTCGAAGATGGTGGGCATGTTATGGTACACACCGCCAGGAAATTTCCGTTTGACAGTGTGGTCACAAATCTTCTCGTGGGAGTGAAGATGGCTGGACTGTTTAAACACCCGATGGCATTGGGCACAACTGTAGGATTGCGCGTACAGACTCATATCATAGATCAGGGAAAAATGATTCACCCCGCCGTCGTCGAAGATATTGACTTTCATGGTGGAAGCATACCGTTCTGAAGACCGATGCACCAATTCAGCCACAAATGTGTCATGACCCTCCTCCTCATCCTCCTTCTCTTCCCGTAGTAAACGGTACACAAAGATATTGACGTTGAACAGGGACTCCACGACATCCAAATTGTTGAATGGGACTCCCGGAAGTGCCGCGGATCTAGGCCTTGTTCCTGTAAATATTGTCTCCAATAGATATTGGCCACTCTGTCACAAGCCTGGGGATGACATTCGTTCAAATGAATGGCTAAACACCGGAACAGACATTTCTGGTCTTTGTAGGGTCCATTTTTTCCTCCGGTTAATGCATACAGTCCTTTTCGATTGAGTAGCCAAGGGGGTAGTAGTACAGGGGCACCGATCGGATGATCTCTCATTTTGGTCACGAAAAATGTCACGTTGGTGACCATTTCCACAGTCCACTTGGTATTGGGGCGTTGCAACCGGGCCCATTCCAATGGGTCCAATGTAGTCAGTTGGTCGATGAGGGGCTCCAGTGACGCACGATTGATGATGGTGAATGGTTTGTCAAACACATAGGTATTATTGCTCGGATAAAAATACCGTACCTGATCCGTCTCTTTGTGCCGTAGAATATAGCCGAATGTCATATTCACTTTGAATGCTGTCACTTGGTCTCTGAAAATGTTCTCGGCATAGTTAGGAAGATACGTGAGGTCCTGTAGCCGGAAATTATACAAATCTTGAATAGGGCGATGACGGTGGAAACATCGTCGGATGGTGCTCCAATGGCGCCGATAGATGTCACTCACAGGGTGGTCTTCGGGCAAGGCGTCAGCGGGAGGCACAGCTGGATCCTCAGGAAAGTCATGTTCGCCTCTCACATTCTCACGCGCCAAGGGAGATCTCGATCGGTCACGTCGCCTCATCCTGATCGTATATACTCCTGTAAAATAGAGCCGATTTTGACAATGAATCGGTCACGATTTTCTTTGGAGGGGCAAGGTCAATAGGACTTGCGCTTTTTATGCTACTAAAATG